>ATSW01004470.1:0-15634 GCA_000444245.1 Botryllus schlosseri
GTCTCAGACCGCTACCATTGGCTAAATGCAATTTGACGGTAATTTTTGACCGGCTTGCCGAGCATTAAATTTGATAAAACGGGTATCAATCGAATAATCCACATTTATCTCACCTTTAGGTCGAAGCGTCCAAAAATACCCTTGCCCGTCACGGTGAAAGCTTCGCCCCTCTTTCTTAGTTCAACTTCGTCATCAGTCGTGGTAGTCAATTTGAGAACCTACATATTGTTCATATGAAGCTGTCGTTAAATTCCGCCTAGCTTATATCATATCATTACACACCTGAATGTGATCGATAACATATTTTGCGATGATATGCAGGTCATCATCGTTGATGTTGCATTTGCCCAATTTCAAAGCTTCGAGTCGTGGACTTCTTGCAATCAATGACCCGACGATGTGAGCTTGATCGCGACTTAATGAGATTACTGACACGTCGATCACGGAAAGGTTTCTCATCAGGTTTACGTTGTCGGATTCGTAGATCAAAGTGTAGAGTTCCATACGAGTGAAACTGTCCGTTGTCTCCATGAGTTGTGTACGAATCGATCGAGAAATAATCTCCTGTTTCTTGGCTTGATCAGAAACTGTGGTGAAAAAGTCCTTTCAATAAATTCTTAAATCGCCGAATGTTTTATCCAGCATTTTGGAATCCTTACTCAATGTGGAGAAAGTTCGGCCGAATCTATATGATGACATATTAATACATTGCTATATCAGTATATTGAGGTGATTGTTGACGAAGGTTTACACAAACCCCAGGGGTTCGCTGAACCTGGCTCAGGGATTTGCTGGAGGTCAAGACATATCCGACTAATACAGCAGATACCATACTGATTTTCATTTATTAGTAAGCGTTAATCTTAATATTTTTATGTTGGGTGAAATCACGTTTAATGGTTTTGTTTTTTAACACTGGTGTTGATGCAAAGTTAATTCGTGGCATGAGTAGCCTATTCTATAGTAATATATGAGATGTGTAATGTGGTAAATTTTTGTTTTTGCGACTAGGTGAAAGTATAAGGTTAGCTGCAGGCTTGCAGAATAGTGCAAGGCTTCCATAGGTTAGTAAGAATCACTGGTATTACGGTCTTGAAAAGCCATGCAGTATTGGTACTGGAGACTACAAATATTCAGATCCTGATGATGCCTTATTGAAAAAATATCTTCGCAAGATGACAAGATGATGCCTGACCTTGGTGAAGCTCATTCTTTGAGTTGGAGAAGACAATTCCCGTAACGAACCTTCGGACTACTGACCATCGGTTATCGCGCTGATATATGGCATCGATTCGCGTGAATTCGTAATATTCCATTTCGGCTGCAAAACTCGCAGCAAGATATTCTTCAACACTTTGATGGCAGAAAAAGAATTTGAAGTTGCCTTCCATCAAATGACGGCTGAGAAGATTATTTCCGGGGACTTTCGTCATCAGATCTTGAACGTCTTCTGCAGAAAGTCCGAATTTTGCCAAGTCCGCGTCGTCAAATATGAGTTTTCCTTCCTCCATGCCTTGAAATGCTAATGCTTTCAATTTGTTGATAACCAAAACAATTTGTTCCCGATTTCTGATGTTTTCTACGCTTTGAAGATTTGATATGATCTTGCTGTACAATTCCGTGATTGTCGTGGGAGGATCTCGGCATGGGTCCCTGCCCATCACAATCGCCGTCAGAATAAGGAAAACCGGGACCGAAACTAATTGCAGTAAACGCGGTGACATGGTTTCGATTTTTTCCCAGAGATACTGGCCGTTTTCTTTTAGCAAAAAGATGAAAAGTCTTTGGGCATCTTCACTGGTAAGACCGTTTAATGCGATGATTCTCTGAGGTCGGGCTAATGCAGGCAGCTCCGAGATTTTATACTCACGAGAAGCAATGAAAATTTTAACATGACGAAGAATATTGCGAGCTAAGATGTTGTACATGATTACCGAGGTTCTTGCTTGTCCATACCTCTCGATTTTTCGAAGATTTCGTACATCAAAATTCCATCGAGCTTGGTCAAGTCCATCAAATATCAAAATGGCGCTAGTTTGATGACTAAGCAACCATTTGTACGCCTGATCCTCTTCAGCTTCATTTTGATAAAGACCGCGGAATAGAAAGTGGGATGGTTTGATAGATTTCTCCTCTTCGATGTTCTTTAACTCTATATAATGGACCATTTTCAGTAAGCTGGGTGCATCCGTGTCACTTTCTTTGCCGAGTGCTTGTAGAGCTATTCGTCGCGCGAGAGTCGTTTTTCCCGATCCCGCTGATGCAACGATAGCAGTAAAACCAATTTCATCATCTGGAACCAGCTCATCCGTACTCCATATCGATGCCATGAAATTGTCCGCATCGATTACTTTGTCTTCATTTGCGGGCTGAGTTTGAAAGCCGACTTCCGTCGTCAACTGATTATGGAAACCTTTGTTTCGAGACTTATGTGTCTTCAGGTTTTCGTCAAAATATGTTGTCCCAAGATAACCTTTGTAATAGTCGCTGACATCAATCTTCATCATCTGCGGGTAAACCGCAAAGTTCGGTTCATGTAGCTTTTCGTGCTCAAAGTCGACCAGTAGATCAACTGAAGAAATTTTCTTGGTGTGGTTGTTGACTGTGTTTATCAGATCTTCGTCATTGACTTTTGCTAAATATAAAGATTGGAATTCTGGAATTTATGGATTGTCCGGACTTTTATCAAAGCGTTCATTCGGTCGCTTGGAATTCAAATTTACTTATCTTTTCGCAGGTAAGTGCGAATTCTGGCCACAACTATGTGACCTAAATTTGAAAAACACTCAAGTCCCATGATCATCATTAATGTGCCCCTACAAATCTTTCACTCAACTATGTATAAAATCAATCAGATCAGATTTCACGAACCTTCATTCATAGAACTTTCTTGGCCAGGAATATAAATATGGTCTATCACAGCGGCGTTAATATTGAATATGTTTCTGCCCTTTGTTTCACCTTCGGTCCGTGTTGCATTTCCTGAGATATTCGAGATATTACAAAATGTGCTTTTATATGAACCGAAATATTCGATATTGGTAGGTCCGGGAAACAAAATAGCCGGCGCCGAGTAGTCCTGTCCTTGCAATCTGAGCTCCGCAGTAGGCCTACAAACGTGATTTGGCGATTTGAAATCGTGTGTGTTTCACGAAGAAAGTTTCGATTTTAATTTTGTGTTGTACGAATGGATGACTCCAATCTCTTTTGAGTAGCGATAATCGTTATGCAAAGTAACAAAATAACAAATTGCAACTAAATAATTAATAACCTTTGGTCCTGCCAAATTTACCCGCAAAATGCTCATGAATTGTATGTAGATTACTAACCTATGTAATTTAGCAATCTATAATGTAACCGTGTGACATAGGCGCCGGATGACGGTGTGGCGTCATAATATGGCCGAATTGACAAATAAGGCCTGTATATATATACGCCAAATAACTACTATTGGAACGATTAGCAATCGTTTAATATCAATAACTACCCAGTCAGTGGCTTGTATATGATGACAAAATTGCCATACTATCAAACAGGCCGTAGCATGCCGGGAAGCATCAATTTATTAGGGTTAAGTACATGTACCAATGCGGATAATACATGTATTAGGTCGACTTCGTCGTACTGACGAAGACGCACGTATGATATACTTATATTCCACATCGCACGCTACTTTTCTAACGAGTCCGACTGTGTTGTCAAAATCTCTAAACTATCGACACGACAAGTACGCCAGAGAAGTCAACATGGAAACAGCTAACCTTTACACTGCAGAAAACACCATGAACGAGCCGACAACAGACGGCAAATGCAGAATGTGCCACAACCAAAATGAAACTGTAGCACATCTCATGCCCGGCCGTGGCGCACTTGCAGCTACCGAATACACATGGAGACACAATAGGATCGGTCACTACATTCATCTTGAATTACGTAAGCACTTTAACATCACCACTTCGACAAGACATTGGTTGATTACATTCCAGTACCAGTGACAAACAAGTCAAAATATTGTGGGGTGTACCAGTTATACTTGACCACGAGATCAGGAGCAACTTCCTGGATATGAGAATCAAACAAAAAAGAAAAGATAATGCTTATTCATCGATCTGGCCGTCCCGCCGATCAAAACATACCACAAAAGGAATCAGAAGCAAAATACGCACCTCAAATGGAATGTGAAAAAATGTGGCGATGAAAAATAGACATTGAACCGATAATTACTGGCGCTACTGGGGTCGTAAGCAAAAAACCCATGAGACATATCCAACAGATTCCGGGAAACGTTCGGTTCGACATGATCCAAAATATCACGTTATTAGGCACTGTGCATATTCTTCGGAAGGCCTTGAATGCACCACTGGACTAAGAGTACACTTTTGTGCGCGTAAATCACAGGATAATTTCTATGATTTCGATGCTTCATTTACAATCATCTTTGAATCTGCTGTGCAACCCTCGCCAAGTCTTCATCTACTGCAATTCTATAATCGGACATATTCAATCATGTATTGCATAGGAATAACAATTTGACTGTATTACGGAAATTTACAAAAATTTACTCCAATATCGTTATTTTCCTTAGGGGGCCGGTTGCTCCCTGGATTATGTGTGTTTTTACCAGTTTTACTGTGAATAAAGAACATAATAATAAGCGTGCAACCACCAATAATGATACGGTTTTCAATGATCTCGTGTATCAAGTATGCTATAAATGCATCCAATTTTCTTTCTTTGGACTCAGGCTGTGTTATTTTTGGTGTTATTTTTGGTATTTTTCAGATTCTAATTTTGACAGTTTTGGCATCGCCAGGAATTCATATTTTCATATGTACTGAAACCGTACTATGAACTCAACGCAAGTTTGGTTTTTATTAATTAAATGAAGCCACGAAACGCGATACACAAAAGCATCCAATATATATGGGTAGGTTAACATGCGAGTAATCAACACAAATCATGAGATCACGAAGAAACAATAATCACCACAGTATAGTGTACTCGAATTAACGATGTAAAACGCTTTATAGTGTATAATCTATCATATCAAACGAAAGTCGCAAAACGTGCAGTATGCACTTTGTGTCATCAAACAGCGGTAGTAAAAACCGAATTGACANCNGTGTTGGAAAGTCAATTCACCCAATACAAAACCGACAGTATGCTTCTGCAATATCTAATGCGACTATAGTGATTCGATATGCATGCATAATTACCTGCATTCACACAGATCACGATACTACTTATGATAACAATTCAAAGTCGTTGCTGATACGTTTGAATCAGAGCCCTTCACTCGCTAACCCATGGTTAGAAATCACGAGTGGCTTTAATATTCAATATAATATGAAAAAATATCCAACGGGCAAGCAAAAAAAACACAAAAAATATTGAATATTTGCAGGCTTCTGTATGGTAGGAATTGATGGGGGTTACTTCTTGGCGAGTGAGGTATTTTACACTGTGTAAATGCTTATGTTCAATTTTTCATTGATGAAACTATATCCCTATTGTCTAGGGCTACCATATTTTGGAATCGGGAAAGTTAGTATACCGAAATTGAAAACAACTCATTTTAAAATATTTACTGGAAATCTTGTTATGTTGACTAAAATGAGGCCATCACTTTGACTCGACTCCTGAATTACCCACTTTTTAGCGATACGGTATTGGCTAAAAAATACTTTTGGGCGAAGGGGGACATTTCTACAAAAAGGAGTAAAAAAAATGACGTATGGTAACCCTGCTAGTGTCCGACGAGATTGCATGATATGCAGACATTTTCATTAACAAGTTGAAAGAAAAAGGAATTACGCGTCGACTTAGATGCAGCATGGGTCGCGCGTGTCGGCTTCATGATGTAACAAAAATGCACGAGAGGTGACAATAGGAAAATTCCTTGGCATTAAGCTATATCCCTCTAATTGCTGGATATCATTTACTACCCGGGTTGATCAATCAACAGTATATGGAAAAACCAGATTTCAA
This sequence comes from Botryllus schlosseri, assembly GCA_000444245.1. Taxonomy (NCBI): domain Eukaryota; kingdom Metazoa; phylum Chordata; class Ascidiacea; order Stolidobranchia; family Styelidae; genus Botryllus; species Botryllus schlosseri. The sequence continues at coordinate 5,989 of ATSW01004470.1, forward strand.
TACTCGACTATTTTGCCTGGAAGCTTAGATTTTCATTCTCATTACATAGATCCTTTGAACGGTATACCGCGGCCTTCTGAAAGGTTCACGGGCCTCAATTTAGGGAATTGGCGTTAAATACTTGTTTTGTCGCTTCATGCAGAGTTATTTCAAGACTTGTTGACATTTGTATCTAAAACGTTCAAAAAAATCAGTATTTTGGTATATGCCAAAAATACCAAAAATAGCTTGTTTTACAATTTTTATTTTTGGCAGTTTGGGCATTTGGTTCCCGAAATGCCAAAATAAACACGGCCTGAGCAAACATAGTAACTTATGTTCATTCACAGTACCACCAATAGCTATTTTGTAAGTACTTATTAATAGCAGTTCCCTGGCTGCTGAACAGAGATAGTAATGATTACCAAAGTCATATTGAAAATAAAGACTTACTGGTAGTCATGCAGTCTATCGGAATTAGTCTCATTTTTCCATATTGTTCAATATTGGCGAATTCCAAGTCGACGAATTCCCCAAACTCCTTCATGAAATACTGTATCATAAATGGACGGTTCTTTAATTCATCTTTGAAAGCCTTCTCGACAGCAACTTTGATCTGCGATGTATCGGTCACTTCCACGACCTTATTCGAATTATTGTAACTTACTAAGAGCTTCATATCGTTGTGTGTAAAGGATAGCCAAACATATGTATACAGCAGCTTATTGAAATAGGATAGAATGCTGAATATACTAGGGCTACCATTAGGGCTGGGCAAAATCGAGTACCTAAGTGATTCGATTCTGAATCACGTAATATGCTTCGAGTCGAGTCGAGTAATCGAGTATCACCCATAATGACGTCATTACGGAATGCAATACATTAAATTTCAAATATGCACCGTTTATGCCACCGCGAAGAATATAATGCCTGTTATCCATCTCATAAATGATACTTTGGTATTTTTCAGACCATACCGATTTCATTCCACTTGGTGACAATGTTGTGGGATAATCATGTCTTCCGAAATGTGCTATGTCCAGTAACCTTCGTAGCTTTGTAGGCCTACTATATTTTTCGTTTGCTACGATACCGCCAATCAGGGTTTCAAGGCCTCAACAGTGAAAATTAGTATCGAAACTATAGTTCTCGTTGATTAGTTCACTTTCAGTGGCGAGAAGCGTATTATCTTAGTTCTCGAAATATCGTTTTTTTACTACTCGACTTGAATCATTAAACTTAATACTCGATTCATATTCGAGTACTCGAATCATTGTGCCCATCCCTAGTTACCATACGTCCTCCTTTTTCGGGTTTTTGAAAATGTCCTCCGAGAACGCATAAATGTCCTCCTTTTTGAGATTTGTCCACTTTTTTGAGAATTTTGGTCTAATTCAGTGCGGAAATGGAGTGAGATAACGTAAATTAGCACCGAAGTAGAGCTCCGGCGGGCATTTTGGGAGTCGAGCCGGGAAATGACCATTTTTATTATTAGTCAACCACCTGTAAACGTGAAGGAAAAACTGTATTTTGGGCGCTGTGCGAGAAAGTTGACTTTTTTTAGTCAACCAACCACGAAGTGACATAAATTTACTATTTTATGTAGATTTTTCGCCGGAATTCTGGTGTCCTCCTTTCCCGATTCCAAAATATGGTAACCCTAGGATATATTATACTATTACTCTAGGAAGACTACTTCTTCAGTGATCCCTGCATACATTCATGTCATACTCAAGTCTAGTGAAACATTTAGTGAAACTACTCAATGAGTCAGTTTGTATTGTCTACAAAATGTCTCTCCCCGAAGGAGTAAGTCAATACTGACGTGTGGAAGCGATATTTGAATATTTTGCGCGCGGAACACTCTGGGTCAGGGGTGTCAAACTCAAGTGATCGCGGGCCAGATTCAAACCTTCAGATCGCTCGAGGGCCGTACCATCAAGCAAATGATTCCAAAATGCTACCTCTAAATCCATGCCCTTGTTTTTCATTTCAGTACGTTATTATGAAGCATATATACATAATATTATATTACATTACATATAGGATCATAGGGATTATATTCTATAGCCACACCGTTATTTGAAAATGACGTAATTGGAAAAATGCGATAATTGGCTGGTTAAATATAGTGGGTCAAAACGACGATATCCGTTTGCGCTCTCTTAGTTCTCGCGTTAGCCGTGCGTATGCATTGTGAGGAATACAAAAGATTTAACTGTAAACGTAGTGCGACCACGGATATGCTATTACTTGCAATTCTATTAGGGAGACATTGGATATTTTGCTTCTTGTCCTTTCCACGGATCTTCCATTGGTGTGAATAAGACATATCTACAGTTTTAGCTTCATTTTAATGAAACAACCGACGAAAAATAGTATGAAGAAGTGAATGGTAAAATGGAAGAAAAGTCCAGAACAGACGAGACAGACGAGACAGACGAGACGCACTGTCAGCTGATGATACTCACCTCCTCTCTTCCGCATCTTCGACGGCAGAGCTGGATGCCCTCCCTGACTAGCGACCAAATGCTTAAAGTGCATGAGTCGATGGCCCAAAATAACCTTTTCATACACGCCTCGGAATCCCAATTGCTGACAGTAAATTTAAAAAATAACCTAACCGTTGACATCGCTGGTCAGCCAAAAATGCCAAATATCTCAGGGTTTGCTGGACTCGGAAATGTCCTGGAAGAGTCATATTCAGTCCCTAGACATGGCCTGTTCTACAGCCTTAGACGCTTCATGCCAGCCTGGGTTCTTCTCATACTCTTTAATCGAAGCTGTAATATGGCATCCTCTGTTGAGGGGCTGCCAGTTAAACTGCACTCGAGCCACTGCAAAAACTACACCATAACGTACTCTATATCGTAGCTAGGGCCCTAAAGGGGCCTGGTTGTCCATCCAACAAGTCGCTACTGTGTCCTAAACATAGAAGATATGCGGAAACTAGAAATCGCCAAGTTTATGTATCAGTTCCACAGCGGCCATTGCCCCGAATATTTCAATGACTTCGTCACCTCGGAATCAAAAGCGCACAAGTACAACACACGCGCGTCCACGTCGTCCAAATATCACACGATCGACCGAAAAGTTCATCACTCGATCAAATATGCCGAACCTGTTGTGTGGAACAGCATCCCGCCGGCCATCCGACAGTCGACGAGCATGTCCACATTGAAGTCGAAATACAAGCAATTATTACTAAATTAAAACTAGACCATCCTCAAGATTACCGGACCACGACATGACCCATCGATCTCGCCATCCACGACATGTCGCCCCATGACTATTGGCCATCGGCAGGTTTGTCGTTTGCAAGTATATGTTTGAATTATTTGGTCGATCAAGACAACACAATCTTTGTCTGGTTATAAAATCTGATGATCTCAGGCCTCATTTGTCGGGTATTTTTTCTATTTCAATATGTTGCGGGTAAAAATGACCCCTGTTATGCATTCTCGGGGTACTTGATCAAAAATGCATTTTTCTTGTCAAAGGTAAAATTTTACAGAACAATTTTTTACCCATCATGTACAAGTATAAAAGACTAACAAAGTCAAGAAATTGGAGGACCCAATTCCCAATATGTGTTGAGCAGTTATGATGAATAGCACCGTTGGGGTCATTTTGACCCCTGTTATGCATTCTAGGGTTAATCCCGATTTTCCAGTGCTATTGCGATCTGAGTAAAACTGGAGGTGAGTATGAGCCCTTATTTCATTACTTGATCAGGTAGACGCTACAAAGATACGTATATTATATTCCCTGTGCTGTGCGAGATGTCCATGGGTCATCTCACCCTCTATGCATGATCGCTATCTCACATTATAAAATTTTCTACGTAGCATGGCAATTTACACCTCGTCTGCCTGCACCTCACCTGCTTGCTGGCAGATATAACGCGGAAATACTTCCGTTAAGGTTACCAGTACTCAGCTAGGTCATACGCGCCGCTTCAATGCAGTACCGGTTCAATGCATCATATTGTATGGACAACCCCAACACCCGACTGTAGGGCTGCAGTATCTGACTCAGCAGTAAGAAATAGCGGCTGTGATCTTGCACAGTCGGTAACAGACAACGAGGAAATACATTCTTGAATCGTGACTTAGAATTATATACAATTAGACACGTAAACACCCATTAGAAAATACAGTGTCTTAAATAACGATGGCCAGATAAAATAACAGCGTATTGATGGGGAATCTTCAGTAGGCGTAGTCATTACGTAAGTGTCGCTCATTGGCGAAATTGTCTTGCCGACTGTAAAATTAATTGGTTCTTCGAATCTTTACGATGAATACGTGAAGCATGTCAAGGATGAACAACTTCTTATAATGCCTATTTGACTATACGCACCATCCTATTACATCAGGGGCGACCAACCCGTGACCCGCGTGAAGATTTTGAGTGGCCCGCGAAGTGTTTTTCGAAATTTGTTATATTATCAAAAAAATAATTACCTATAGGTAATTAATTGTGAATTTGCAAAGCCAACAAACGTTTGATTAGCCTAATCGTGGAATTTGGGGTGTCGATGACTAAAATATCAGTTCCGATGCATTACCGTAGCCAGGGTCCAGACACATTTTCGTATATCTTCGTATATATGACTAATGACCATGAAGTAGAATATTTCGTGGCAGATTTATTTGACTTGGAAATTTTTCTTAGAATTTCACGCGATTTATTGTCACTCGATTTCTTGCTTCAAGGATTGGTCCCCTCTCGAGAGTTCAGTCTAACTATATGAGAGATCGTGTCGTCTAACATGTGACTTCGCCCGCGCACTCGTAGAAAAATCGCCAGCGATGAAACCTTGGCACAACATGAAACATTCGATATTGATATCTTAAAGCGCCTATTAATCCTTTCCTTGCCAAATCAGCCCAGTGGTATACAGAGACAATCCGGAATATATGCAAGCAACAATATTATTGACCGAATTTATTTATCACATTTATTACATAACGTTGAGTTTTCGTGGCATAATTAGAATTGATGTTGATGCGTATAGTAAGATAAATCTTGTTTTAACCGTTACATAATCCGGTTCACTCCTATCTGATGACTAATAAATGGTCATCAATATTTAAGTGGCCCGCGCAATGGTTCGCAAATCTCATGTGGCCCTTTGGCCAAAAAGGTTGGCCAATGGCCATTCCTGCATTACACAATAACTCTGAGCGCATTACTAGCGAACATAATGAACGGATATATTGCCAAAGTCCTCGAATATTGAAATTGATCATGATATTCACACCGGCATCATTATGTTAACCAGGGTTGTAATGACTCGAGTCATGACTCGACTCATTGACAGCTCAGCGAATCCAGCTCAACGCTTTAAGCTGCGTCGTTATGAGAATGATGAAAGTGGTGTCCGGTCAATACCGAGAAAACCATTACCGAGAATTCCATTACCGAGAATATAATATATGAAATGCGGGCATGTTATACATATGTACAGGTTGTGTGTATGTGCATCACGGCGTTGACACATTCGGCACCGATTATCCGGTAAAAATATCGACAATGTCCGTCCCAATAAGTTAGATTCTCGGCATTCGGCATTCTCGGTAATGTCCATTCTCGGTAATGGTTTTGTCGGTATTGGTATAGAACCGATGAAAGTGATGCGTCATCAAGAGAGTACGTGTGTATGTTTATGTACGTATGTTCTTGAAATGAGACGTATTATTGTATGTGTGTATGACTCACTCATTCTCACTCTCACTCACATAAAATATTCCATTTACGCTCGGAAGTGCTGGACCGAAAGATCGTAGGTCGAGTAGCCCATTATGGATAACTATAAGTGTTAATCTGCCGAAAGGCCGTGATCTACCAAAAAGACCACGCGATCTATGCTACCAGTAGATTGCGATCGACCTTTCGAACACCCGTGACTTATGCTTTATATCTGTGATTCCCAAACTGTGTGCTGTTGCACATTACGCTGTGTGCCGCGGCACATTAGTTTGCCGCCACAGATTCTCAGGTGTGCTGCGAATCTTTTTGTAATTTTGGAATAAATAAGCACATGGAACTATCCGACGGTCGTCGAGCATGTCCAGTCCACATTCAAATCGAAATACGAGCAGCATCTATACTGAATCAATACTATAGTGAGCTCTCAGGATTACCGGATCACAATCTTACTTATCGACTTCGCCTACCGACACATGCAGCATTCATTATTGTCGCTTCCTTTTATGTTATCCTTTCTTAAATCCAGTGCGCACGCCTCTTACTTACATGCTGTGAGGTCAAGGTGGGTGTCTTATTAAAAGACTACTCCAAGTTGTTTCGGCGCCCTCCTATCTTTTCATTATATCGCAATCTTATGCATTATTGATTTGATAAAATCTTTTAATAATATGATGATACTACGAGTATCCTAACTCGACCGTGAAGGTATTACTTCATTTTTAAGTCGAAGTAATAAACTGCTTATGAGTATTGTTTCGTGCTCACCGAGTAGAGAGGTGGTCAAAGTAGTTACCGTCGCTACTCAAGTAGAAGTAGAAGTAACGATGGAATTTCTACTCAAGTAGAAGTAGGAGTGGGGGTTCACAAGTAAGTAAGTAAGTAGGTATTCTACGTCTATTTTTGCCCACAAAACTGAAAACTGTCAAGTAGACGTAGAAGTAGTCTAAAATCATAACTACTTAAAATGCAATGTGAGTAGGAAAAATCTACTTCAAGTAGGCCCTACTTCAAAAAGTAGAAGTACTTCGTTACTGACCACCTCTGGATGTCTGGAATTTTGAATGACTCATATTTTGAGGCTATCGGATCACATTTTCAACAAATCGATATCGCGCATACCTCGTGCCGACACATGCGTCTTCACTGCCGCTTCAGTCTGCATTCTAATCACTGTCTCATTCTATGCTATTGGTAAGACAGTGCGGTGCAATTCTAAACCAATACAGTCGACTTGGCTAAATTCGGACATCGGATAACACGGACTATCACTTTATTCGATCAAAATGCTTAGGAACGGGAAAAAACTGAAAATTACACGTAAATATAACCCCGACAAATTCGGACGCAGGCTTGCAATTCCCGTCATCAGGTTGCGACACAATAAATAGTAGTTCGTTCGTTTTAACACAAGATGTCGATACATGCAGTAACATTGACAATAAACTCATACGAGGTTGTGTCAGCTTCATGTTCGCTTTTAATTGGATATACAATTGCGTCCATCTTGTAGAATAAATACAGAATCAATACAGGTACAGAAAGGTTAGCAGAAAAAGTGAAATTGCACGGTAAACTGAAGAAAAAAGTAAAGACGCATCCTGACAGTGAGGATATCAAAAAGTACTAATTAAGCCCTATATGCGCCCGTTACACAGTAATACAGTATACAGTATCTGCTGTGTGGTTTGGTATCGAAAATACTGTACAATACAACAACTAACCTGAAGGTATCACTAAGGTGCATTTTATGTGATCTGTGCCACTTACTGCAGCATATAGCGCAGCTGCAAATAATTTATCACGCAACCGTACCGTATCTTGAATGCGTTGTGTGCCTTTACGTACTCGCACAAAGCCTTTTCACCGCTTAATTCGGCCAAAAATGAGCGGATTATAGCGGATAGTATTATTTACACAAAAGCACAGTATGGGAAACAGTATTGAAGTAATTGAAAAGTATGTCGTCGAAGAGCAATCGCACGGATATAGCGGAACACTGATTGGTGACCTTATGAGTTGCCCGACTCTCCCGCACTAAGACCACGCCTAGTTCTTATGTGCAAGAGTACATTCGTGGACGTTGTCGACTGCATGAGTTGGCAGCAACAGCTCGCAGATTCACCCAATCTATGGTCTATTCTGCATCTCCATACTGCTGTAGGGTGTGGTATCCTGAAAGATAAAAATGACGAGATTACCGAGAGAATCACTGCACATTACATTTGTACAACAACCTCCAGATGACCTTTACCGGACGGTGACAAAGTAAGCGGACGAGTAGAATGGCTCACGCCGTTACCGTTTCAATTCTTATCATTCCACACTATTTATAACATTGCGGCTATTCATATATCACGCCAACGTACACTACTATCGTAAATAGAGCTGGATATTCGAAAGCCCCAATCCAAATCGATTGCCAAATTTGGTGGATCGAGACGAGCAGTGAGAGCCAATATTTCCACGTACTGCGATTATACAACATACATGGACCCTATAGGTTAAGAACCCCTGATATAATCCGTACATGATTTATAAGTTGTGCATTATACAATGCGACGATGCTATTTGATAAGGCTTACCGTTTGTCCGTGTTCCTTCCGGCCACTAGGCAACAAAGAGTCGCCCGACGCCCCACTATTCGGCTTGTTTGTCGCTGCGTCATTCCTTGAGAAAAAGATTTGCAGATATCAGCAATACAGCACACAACGTGAACGCGGTTGCATGTCATTTTGGGCAGGAGATATGCTTTGAGTATTGACTTGCATGAGATTAACGACATGGCAATATCTAACCGTTCCGCGCCTACTATACCCACTACCCAGTCTTGTGATGAGATCGTGAGAAAGGAAAAGAATGGCTGCTAAGTTAATACCATTATTCAGCCATCGATGTGCGATGTTGTGGTAGCTCTAGTTGCATCAGAGTGTCCTGAGAAAATTGTGCTGATATCGAAATAAAACAGAGGTTTACAGTGAACTGTGCATTGTGCAGCCTTTCTAACGTAGCTTTGTCTGTAACGTTTGAGTTAAGATAAAGTGGGCAACGAAAATGGTCAAAATGAAGCTAAAATATGCACTAATCTGCAGTCTGCAGTCATATCGAGGTTTACAGAGTGGTCTCGTCATCGACGTTATTAATTCTAAAAGATATGGTTGATTGGTAGTCCATGCAACTAGAAGAAAGCTTACGTGCGCCCCACGGTTTCCACCAGTTGGTTATTTCTAGCTTGTAAAAAATGGTTGCACAGTTGCACAGTGCACACCCTTGTACTAGACTAGAGTAAGTCTTTACGGACGTGAACGTCTCGTTTTATAGATATACCTATCATCAATCACGTCATTCAACGTTAGGGCTATAGAAGCGTAAACTGAGAAATGGTGTCATATTACAAGTTTTATCTTCAGTCGTCTTGGGGAATCAAGTCTAATATTAAACAGTTAATATTTCCTGTATGTCACATACTATCAATAATCTTCAATAATTGTTTGTGCGAACCTTCCACATTTTTTCTTGATTAGAACAGTTACGGCAATCACGACGACGGCGACGACGGCAACAACAATAATAACGATAACGACAGATGTGGGATCCGTTTCGTCCGGGCGAGTCATCCCATATGTAACTTCATTTTCTACATAAGAAAGGATGAAGCTCAATAACCAGTGTGTTGCCTGTTCGGGAATTTCGTTCAATGACACTGCACGAAAGCTATCAGATGTGTCCAGGGGTGTACTCGGATACGATACCTCTTTAGAAAATGCGGTTGTTTAGAGGAGAGCTAACATCATTTAAATTGTCTTAGTTTTTCATTGCTTACGTCCATTGAGTAATGCATTACACAGTAGGGCTCTTCAAAAATGACTTTTTTCTCAAATCGCACTGGCTACTTGATAAAATTTTTAGGTTACCTAATTTAAGCCTACACACCAAATTTGGTTCAATTCCAACC
>ATSW01004471.1:0-10779 GCA_000444245.1 Botryllus schlosseri
ACTCAGCAAGTCGTTAAAGTTTTTTCAGGCCAAACTACCTCATAGTGACAGACAATTTCGGCCAGAAATGAAGATAACTAGTAAAATTCCTACATTATGTGAGAAAACACCTAATTCACATACAAGAGGTCAAAATTTGGTCAAAATTATGTTTTTAAAGGTCTAAAAATGTCAAAATTTTGATTTCTTAGGTCAAAATCTTACCTTTCTAGGTTAAAAAAATCGCCCCAGTCCTTAGTTATCTTAATTTAGGCATGGGGTCACCAAATACAGTTCAGGTTGATGTGATTACCTTCCCGTCATTGACTTCTCAAATTTTGCGAGCAAGCATACGCAAAATTCAAGGGTTTTCAATGGTTTAAGAACTCCTGGCTTAAAACGTGTAACTAAGGGTCATGTACACTTGTACAGTACACTGCATGAAATGTAACAGAACATAGCATAAAAAGGATGTGCCGTGAAAATGAACGGGCATGTGTCGGTATGAGGAATAGGTATGTCGGGCCGTGGAATGGCGATCTCAAGCGTAGATTTGTATTCCGTTTCGTGCAACTCGTAACTTTTCAAATGACGTAGCTGCCTACAGCTGCACCGTACGTTGAGATTGTAGATTTAATGCCGGTGGTGGGTTGATGGGATGATCTATTTGTACAATTTGCTTTCATTATTAGTGAGCAAACTATACATTCGTTATTCCGAGATTGTTAGGTTAGATATTTAATGTTTTCTGTGAGCTTATCTACGAAACGGCTTGTTGATGCTGCCCGCTGTGGACATAATGGACATCATTTGCCAATATTGACTCGAATGTATTTTTAAGCGCCGACTGGCTCACATTGATACCGCGTTTGTGTTGGACGCGAAGCGACCTGTCATCTATTAACTTTGATTTGCTTTGATTTGCCCAACAGACAAACACACGCGACAGACCGCTGTGTAATCTGGCAGCCTGCAACATCTCCTTTTATACCTATTGGCAGTGATGTGATATTTGATTGATAGAGTGTTTCATTACGGGGTCAAGTGTCAACTTAATAAATGTTTTGCGTTATTGGAGTGGAAACGCGAAACGCCCGATGATGACTTATTCTAAATGCCGCTTGCATTTTTCATGCGGAAAGTAATTTAAATAAAGGCCGCTCAGGAATACACGTTGCCCCTCTTGGGAATAGAGATATCCAAAGTCTTACAGTCGGCTGCTTCCGAGCAGTGTTGACGCGGTTTCTTGACTATGCATGACTATTGATCACTAATTATAGAAGTGTACTAACTCTGAACCGGGCAAGGTATTTTAATCTAACGATTTTCCGATTGGCACGTATTGATCATGGATTTTCGTGTCCGATAAAAGAAATCAATTTGCGACTGGTAGCTGAAATATTTTATAAGCTTACGCCTTCTGTTACGTGTTTTTTGAACGGTCGTTAAACAACTGAACATGCGACACTTGAGAATGTGGGTTGAAGTAAGAGTCTGAGGATCTGAATCACTGAGGTATTCGATTATGCCCAGCCTTAGTAGTGATAGATCATTTTTTTTTCAAGTACTTAAAATTATAAGCTCCTTTCCTGCCGCTTAATGTTACCTCTACAACAAACATACTTTGTGGACTCCATAAGGAAGTAACCAAAACTTGTGTATTTTTACAAGGTCATCTCGACTTCTTGATTATATACACGCTCGGTTGACCTGCTCTCATCTCGCTTCGTGGCGTAGTTGGTTAGGCGTTGACATTCTGAATACAACGATATATTGCTTGTTGGTTTCGCGTCCCATTGAGGTCATGTTTTACAGTTTTGAAAAGTGAAGCATTGTGTTGCATGCTCAAATGTGGGGCAACCTTTTCAAGCGTACGCGTATCGTTTAGGACACGCCTCTCAAAGCCGTGCAGATGCTGTGGGTGAATCTGATCATGGACACGTTTGCGGCTCTCGCGCTCGCCACGGAACAGCCCACCGAGGACTTGTTGAGCCGTAAGCCGTACGGGCGGAATAAGGCTCTGATCTCGCGTACCATGATGAAGAACATTATCGGACACTCCGTCTATCAGCTGATCATCATCCTCACTTTACTTTTTGCCGGTACGAGAATCTGTGTAGTAAGCTAGACATCCACCTTATATCCTATTTTAGGAGGATTTGTCCTCTTTGTAAATAAAATGTATGGTCCTCCGAGGACCATAAAAAATGTCAACATGTCCTCTATTTCACATTTTGAGTTAGTTGGTGAGTTTTAGGTGAGACGTTGTGTTAATTTCCATTAAATTACTGTAGCCATGAAACATGCTGAATTGGTGGTTCACTGGCACAACCTTGTTATTCCAAACATTGTTCGACGTTCTCTGTAACATCCGGGCCACCTTACATACGAGGATCTGCGCAATCTTTCAGGCGTCACTTCGTACTTAACAGACCCTATTAGTTGGATCAGTTACGACCATCCTTGATGGGAAGGTTGTACATAATTTCAATATCACGAATTCGTGAAAAATATCATTCCTTATAGTCAAAAGTTAAGGCAAAGAAATATATTCGTGGGCAGAATCCTAAAAATATATTTTATTTGACTATCTACAAGCGGTTTTGACTACTTCCACTCTGCTTGCGCAGTTTTTCAGGCAAAACCACTTGCACATCAAGCTTTGGATTTTAAAGGTAGAAAGTAATTTCGGGGCAAGTTAGCATCACTTCGAAATCGTCATGAAAACCATCGCCTGTATCACTAAATATACAGTCGAATATTGCACCTATTTGCAGTGTCAATAGTTGTTTTGTGTCTGTCGCGAAGACGCACCCTGAATTTTGAAAGTAGCCTTCTATTAACCGTTAAAAGCATTCGACCACTCGCCTTTTTTTAACTGCCTGTAAAGCAGTGGATCCCAACTTCTGTTTTCTCACCTCGTGCCGTCTTGAGGTTCTATGAATTTTTTGCGCACAAACAAGTCAACGAAAACCTCAACTTTACCCCAAATATATGCAGGATATCAACGTGGGAGGATTAGAGAATAAGCCGGCTCGAAAATTTTGAATCAAATGCGGCTCACGAGCTAATCTGCAGATGATTAATAATAACACACGTTAATAACGAAAAATTTAATGTGATGGTTGCAATTGTTTCTTATCCATAAGCTGATCTAGGCGGGGTGCAGCTGAGTCGAATGACGTATAAAGCATTTAGTCATGCGTTTGATTAAGAAATTTGTTACACTTGAAAAAAATCACCTTTGAACGATTTGTGAAAACTGTAATTTTACTTACCATCTTTACCATCTAAAATGATTTCGCGTATCACTATTTGAGAACCACTGTTGTGAAGCGTGCTGGTTTTGCGCAGGTGAGAGGATATTCAACGTGGACAACGGCCGCACAGCTGCGTTGCACGCGCCGCCCAGCATACATTTCACAATTATATTCAACGCTTTCGTTTTGATGCAAATCTTCAACGAGATTAACGCTAGGAAGATTCACGGCGAGAGAGACGTCTTCTCTGGCATGCTCACCAACCCCATTTTTGTCGGTATTGTTATCGGCACTATTGTTGTTCAGGTTGGTGACGAAGGGATGTGCTTTTGTGTGCGGTCTTTTGTCTTAACGGCTGGCCTTCCGTTACAGTTNNTTATCGTGCAGTTTGGCGGGCCGGCGTTCAGCTGTTCTCCGTTGAATCTGACGCAATGGCTGTGGTGTCTGTTTCTAGGCATCAGCGAACTCCTGTGGGGTCAGGTCATCGCTACTATACCGAATAAGAGACTGCCCAAATGCATGACGGTGAGATTTGCGGTCATTTCCTGTTGCACCGTGGTAACCTTTTGCTGCGGCTTATTTGTGAATGGTCTGTTACCATGCTTAAGTTCGATAGTGTATGCCTCATTGTTTTGGGATTTGTTTTCATCAGTGGAGTGTTTTTGTTCTCACTTCGATACGTTTCACCCGCTTGATGATGGGCAGTTACCTTATTTCTATTATGATGCTACTCAATGTGACGCACAAGTTTATGTATTTGCTGGTAGCATCTTGTGATAGTCTTTTCTATGTTTTTAGCTTGATCCTATTCCTTGTTATTGGGGATTCGATGCCATTTTTCGACTTACAATGTAGTTTTGGTTGCGAGTGCCTTGTTCTTCACCTAGTTCCATTACAGAGCTGCTTTTCATTGTGTTGCACAAGCTCGTAAATTGGTTGGTAATGTAGCATTGTCTGTAACTATTCTAAGCTAATGTACTATGTACAGAGCATCGACAGTGGTTTACTCTGTTCAAAATCACAAAATGTATGTCAATTATTTCCTGCTATTATGCTCATCAGTTTGTTACAGTAGCTTTTATCTATAATAGGGCAAAGATAACCGCCTCTAAATATTTAGGGTGTCAATAAACCCTCGTAAAGTTGTTGAAATTATGCGAAAAAGGATTCTATTTGACAGGAAACAATCAATAACGCAACTTCATTTTACCAATCTAGTTAACAGTTACGCGATGGTGTAGAGTAGACAAAAATACACTGCCTTCCCCATTCCTAGACCTTGTCCCAGTGTAGTGAAATTCTCTTAACGGATACATTTGAACAGATTGGAAAGACCGAGCCAGTCGTCGAGGAAGGCGAGGAGGAGAAGCACGACGTTCTCGGAGAATTCGGTGACGAGCAATTGAAGTCGAGAGGACAGATCCTGTGGTTCCGAGGCTTGAACAGGATTCAGCAACAGGTGGGTACCGCATGCGGGAGTGCGTTGGCTGTGCGGCGGGGGCGTTTTTGAAAACAAGAGGGCGGAATGGGGTGGGAAAGGGTGAAAATTGACAAGGATGGGTGTTGGGTGGAATTTGCAAGGGTGGGATGTATGAGGTGGTCTATGTAAAGAGTGAGGGGGTCATTTATTGGGAGGATATCTGCAATTTTGACAACGTGCCCAGGGCTCATGTTATTTTCCATGTGCAATGTTAGTTTGTACAGACCTGCTGATATGATGTTAGCGATTCAGTTATTATTAGTGAAAAGTGTGAAAAGGACATTTACTATATGCCCTGCTGCTTTCTAAAATTCAATCTGATGACAGATAGTTTCTGTATTATCGTACCTTGCACTGCCTTGGGGACAGAGTCAGTTCAGTTGCCATGGAAGTAATGTCTGTACTAGTTACTTTGAGTAAAACAGAATATGAAAGATTTGCAAGTCTGTAGGAAAACGTGACCTTACATACGTGAGAGTGGTTCAGTGACAAGGTATCCCATGCAGGACTTATTGCCATAGTTTTGTTTGGTTAGATATATTGCTTAGTGGCCGTGACTTTACAAAGCATTCGGCTACTCCGGTTTGAGAAACAGCTGAGCTAGTCAGCACAGGTGCAGACTGCAGAGCATGGAAGAGGCCACTTGTAAGGTACTTGGAGGCGGTCCATATGCTCACCACTATTTCGAAGTTAGTTCATTTATTTATGTCGCACGCAGATTGAGAGCACGGAAGAGAACAACGTGCATTACCGGACCCTCGGTGACATGGACGCCGGAGAAGTTACTCTGATTGCACGCCGTATCAGCAGGCAGTCGTGCGGCATACCGGAGGGACTAGGAGCGTAGAGTCGTCTTGAGTGTTCAGACAGTTTTTCGTTGGTTAACTTCATCAAGAGCCGTAGGTATTGTGGCGTGGAAAGCTTACTTGGCAATATATTCATGATGTAAATATATAAAAACCAGAAGCATTTTTTATATTTACATAATGGAGATATTGTTATTGTTAGGATTAAGACTCCATTTTTTAAAGCTTGTGATGTCTCTGTAATCGGCAATGTGTATATTAACAAAATGACTGTGCAACCAGAGGTGGTCACTCGAAATAGTCAGCGTTGCTACTCAAGTAGAAGTAGGCTTACATTAGCAAGTTGTTTTAGAAAGATTTTTGGTAGTTATTGGATGTGGCCACTTTTGAAACTACAGTAACTCAGAAATATGGGAGATTTTCGAAAGTATGTTCGGTTACTGTGCGCAGGGCTCTCCACAGCGCCCAGTTGTTATGACTCTTTATAAAAGGGAATTCAAGCATATCCCCAAACTAAGTTCTACTCCAATATGTAGTAGAAGTGCTAGGTTGTTGGTGCAGCTTATCAAAACCTACTTGAGTACTTCGTTGCTGACCAGTGACTACCTCTGTGTGTGGCAACGGCAAATGAAACCAGACAAACCGAGTTCATTGCTCAAGGTCAAGGCTTAACTTTAATGTTGCGCAGATGGACGTCGTAAAAGCCTTCCAACAAAAGAACCCGTCCGATGTAAATATGCTTGGGAGTTACTGTGTGGTATTCCTTCTCGCCGGTGTTGGGTAGCGCATGGTGTTGCTATAGAGATTTGACACAGCATGAGTGCAAACTGCATATTGATTGCCATGTTCCTCTGTACCTTTTATCGGGGTGGTGTTTTGTGAACGGGCTGATCGCGGTTCATACGTGTCATGGTCGATCATCCTCGCTGGAAATGGTGACTTTTCGAAAGCTATGTTGCCATATGCTTGGTCTGTCATTCGTGGTCATGGCAATCATACTGTGTCATATATTCGGTAATAATCGATATCTAGATGTGGGTGGCGGCTTGCGGTACGGTGGTTGTGTAGCGGCTCTAGTATTTTCTGGTTGGGATCATTGTGTAGCGAAAGAAACTGTTTTGGCGTGTCGTTATAATGTGTGGAATTCCNANTCNAACATCCACTATCGCTTGAAAATTCGCTCCATCCACACTGAGCAACAGCTAAATCTGTATGGCTGCATCATTTGATTGTGCACTGCAGCCAAATTGTCACCAAATTTCCGAGATTTCACATCCGCGATTCCGGAGTGTGGTCAGACTTGTACAACTCATCAATCATAGTTAGTTGACGGTCAACCAACTACTGGTTTTTTGAGTAGTTTTAGATTTTGAAAAGCGAGTAGTTCTAGTTCCAGTTGCAAATTAAAAGAGACTAGTTGCTGAACAACTGGTAAACAGCAATCGTCGTTTGGCTTGCATCGTGATACCAGTGTTCTGTTGTCTGATGTAGCCAGGGGGGTTTCTGCGGATCAAAACCCTACATTTCAAATTGCGTATTTTAAAAAGTCGTTAGTTCTAGTTTTAGTAGCTGGTTTTCAAAAGTGAGTAGTTGTAGTTATGGTTGCGTTGTACATGTACAAGTCTGTATGGTTTATGACTCAAAAACCGATGCCAACCCGTGTTAAGACGAACCCTTCGAAAGATGTGTCTTATATGCGAGTAATTGTGAGAAGGTAATACAGTTCGATTCGATCTGATAAACTGGACAGGTGTTTGCGTAAAAAAAATGGTATGACCACAGAGATGAGTAGTTGAAATGACACGTCGATGCACCGCGTAACACTTATCCCACAACGCCACGATAAAGAGTTCAGATTTGCGTGGAGTCACAACACTGCACCCGAATTTATCACTAGCATGTTGTATATGCTTCAACACTAAGGCTCATTGCTGAGGAGTTCTTGGCAGCACCAGATTTGCCCAAGCGTCAAGTAAAGAATGAATCACCATTCCCACATCACAATACACCACTTCCGTCGCTTACGGATGAGCGCTGAACAGTACCCGTATACAGAGCATGCGTTGCCTTCTTGCAGAGTTCAGCAACTAGAAAATGACAGCTCTTCCAAATGAGCAACTCAGTTCTTCAAAATTTAATCACAATTAGAATGAGCGAATTCATAAAAACTTCGTAATCGAAATTAATCCTTAATTTACAATAAATACAACAAAAATCAGATTCAGTTCGTATCAATTCAAAGCCTGGTCTCATAAGCACGAGTATGTGCAATGCTGTTCCAAATTGGATCAGAATTTGAATTACTGATTATGGAAAAACTTGGAAGTCGAATTGAGTTCCGAAGCAAAAAACAAGTTCACTTTATATCAATTCAGACCTCGGTCTGATACGCACGAGAATGGCAAATGTCTGCACACTAAGCCTGGCTCGTTCCGCACTACATAGAAACGTTTTCCCAATTACCGGTGTTTCGCTGTAATTGGTCTAAGCAAAGAATTAGCTTGAATGATCACGGATTGGAAGCGAGCGTGTCCTTCGCCGTCGCAGCTTGGTGACACGCGGTTTGTACTTCTAGATCCGAGTCGTGAACGCGTTCCGCAGCTCACTTTACGAGACCCGACATTACAAACGCAGCATGAATTCGGTCCACTCCATTCATAACTTTCTCCCGACCACGCACGAGTACGGGAACGACGACGAGGAAGAGGAAATTTTGCAAGCCCAAGCCAGCGGCAGAGCGTCGCCCTCTCGCTCTCTACCTCCGGACGGCGACACCGGCGCTGGCATTAGCGGCGCCGCCAGCGGTGGTACCTTACCTATTGCGTGAGAGTTGTGTGCATGCGAGTGATTGTACGGGTGACGCTGGTCCTTGTTCTTTCAACCAAACCCGGCGCCGCATCGAAATTTCACCTCCCCGCTTCGGCGTGGTGTCGGAGAGAAGGCTCTTGCGTGCGGGAGATATGATTTTAACATTGTTTCGCGGCTTTTATCCACTTACGTGCTGCAACGATACACCCTCTTCTTTTTGTACTGTTACGTTGTATTACCTTGCATTATAGTATAATATGTAGCGTTACTCGAGCTTCATTTGCTTCAACATTGTTATTAACATTGTAAAATTGTTTGTAAGTTTTGGAGACAAATACTACTATATTATCTCCGACCGTCGCCGCCGTGGCGTGTGTTTATGCTGGAAGGGGTATGGGAACAGGAAAGAGTATCGTGTCATAGTGTCCTATGTGGTGTGGTCTGTGGACAGAAGCAAATCTCACGGCTCAGTAAAATTGGTGTACGTCACACTTTCCATTTGGCTAAAGGTAGGGTTACCGTATGCTCTCTCTTGAGAGGATTTGTCTTCTTTTTCGAAAGTGTCCTCGGACGACGCCCAAATGCACTCTTTCTTGGGAATTATGGTTAAATATAGGGCCAAATTCGACCGAGACGCGGTAAATCAGTACTGAAGTAACGCTCCGGCGGCTATTTCTGGAGCTGAGCCGGAAAGCTGACCTTTTTTTTTAGTCAACCAACCGATAATGTGAAAGAAAAACTAAGTCGTGGTTCGAGCAGGAAAGTTGACCTCTTTTTTTAGTCAACCGTCCACGAAGTATTAAAAACTTACCATTTTTCAGTATTTTCCTTCGATTTTGCAAGTCTGAAAATTTTGAAAAAGTGTCCTCTTCAGATTTCCAAAATATGGTAACCCTACTAAAGGCAATTTGACGGTAGTTCTTGACCGGCTCGCCGAACATTAAATTTCATAAAACGGGTATCAATCGAAAGCTGTCGCGGTATACTGATTGCGAACATAAAATTTCTATTTTGCTCGTAGTCCTGGAACCCCCCAAAATCAGCATATAATATTGTATTTTAACGGAGTTTGGTATTGTGACGCAACCATGCCGTATAGGAGCAGGTGAGGAGCCGCGCAAGCGTGTTGGCCATTGCTGCGCAACCTATTGAGCATTCTCACTCTCGTGCGCACTTGCTCCTGAGCTGCTAAGACGGCATGGTTGCGTCACGACACCAGACTTCGTTACAATGCAACATTCCGGGCTGATTTTCGGGGGTTCCAGGACCACGAGCAAAATGAAATTTATATTTTCGCGGTCACTACCGTGGTAGCTTTCAATTGATACCCGTTTTATCAAATTTCTCGCTTGGCAAGCCGGTCAAAAATTTCCTCAAATTGCCTTTAGCCACAAGGAGAGTGTGACGTAGTCCACTTTCACGGAGCCGTGAGATTTGCTTGTGGGCTGTCAAAGATGCGTTATGTGGAAAGTATACTGCTCTCGAGCCGCAGTATAGCCAAAACAGTCGTGTCGCGTCGGGCACAAGATCAATAGCAGAGCAGTCTTCCTATATAGTCGTGACTTATCACAGCATTAATTCTCGTGGTTTTGATACGTAGTGAGCCGATGAAAATAAATAATTGAGTCTGCCTATCCCTATTGAATAGTTCCTATTCCAACTCGTTCGTGGAACACGAAATGTATTTCGGAGTTATTTCTCTACGGACAGGGCTTCTGCTAATTGCATACATAAGGGCAGTGATGAAATGTCCAGTGCAGGCCTAGTTGGGTTGGTCACCCTCTGGGTGGCCGACCATCAGCGTTTTTCTTCTATGTGATTGTAGGGGCTGGCAAAGTGCCGTTAACGGCCCTTGACCATACGTAATGTATGTAGAATTGTAGATTGTAAAGGACGACAGAAGCCAAGCTAGCTGTAACCGTAACAGGATAATTGGGTCTGGATTTGTTTGTTTGTTTGATATTCAAGGTGTTTCGACTACATTGGTCAATGGTCATTGTACACCAGGCCGATATTCTTTGGTTTTGATTCCGTATTACCGACTTGTTTACGCGGCCACTTTTAGGCTTTTATATGACACCGCTTACGCGGATGACGTGGCGAGGAGGAGCCTATAGTATAGATAAACCCCCAACACTTAGGTAGGAGTTCTGGAGTCGAACTCGCAGCCCATTGGTGTTGTAACTGTGGATCATACCACTACCGCGCCACTGGGTCTGGATTACTTCGCCACAGAAATTCCCTTACCATAGAAAAAGCAGTCTATGATCAACATTTAGACAGGAGGAGGAGGCATGCGGTCATGCAGCGTGCGTAATCGACAGTGTTACGAACAAGCGATCGAAATCCGGCCGACAAGACGTAGAATACCCTCCTATTAGGGATGGTGTGAACGTGAGGTTCACGTTCGCGTTCTGTGTGTGAACCTCGGAAATTTAGAGGTTCG
>ATSW01004475.1:0-21574 GCA_000444245.1 Botryllus schlosseri
TATTCGGCGTATGAGTGTTGCCAGGGGGATATCGAGCAGAGTGTAAAACAGGTTTTACCCCATTAACCAGTTATACAGCAGTAGCCAACACCCCAATCGCGCGGATTTGGTTTTTATGATACAATAAATATATGAAATCGAGATGGACCTCGTACGCTTGCTAGATTTTTTACATCAGACAACGATTTGACGAGATGGATCCCGTACGCTTGCTAGATTTTTTACATCAGACAACGATTTGAACATTGATTGGTTGAACAAGCATCATTCGCTGTCTATACCTACATGTAGCGTATTTCGTTGATTGCGGGTCAAGCTCACAGCAGAGAGTCACGAAATATTCACGAACAGAAAGCTAGAGCAAACATGTTTGTAACAAAGCAGGTAAAATTTTTGAGATTGTCAAGGTGCGTGCTCGTTTAGTGTTGATTTTTTATGCTGCCAGCGCCATGAATAGAATGCCCGCAGTTGAAATGCAATAGATTTTATCCAGAGATGTTATAATGACGTGAAAATTGTAATAGGAGAAAGGTTCGCAGGGCAGAACCTATGAAGGTTCGTTTGTGAACGTGAACCTCTGAATTTCTTAGGTTCACACACAGAACGCGAACGTGAACCGGTTCACACATAAAGCGCGAACGTGAACCTCACACGTTCACACCACCCCTAGTAATGAGCAAACACTATCTGACTATACGATCGATGCTTCACATAACATGCGTGCAGTAGCCTATAATATGTATGTGCCGCAATGAAGAAGTGACGTGCAGTATAGTATGTATGTGCCGCAATGAAAAAGTGGAACATTATTTCGCGAAGTGAAGATGAATTTGGACATGATTAGGATTATAGTACCTCGTATCGAGATGTCGTTCCTGGCCTGGACTTCTTCTTCACTCTTACCCGTTTTTGCAATCGAACTAGCACCATATATTATGAGTATGGGTGCCATCCCAGTTTGTACTCAAGTGCCTGCTGTTCACAGTATGCACTGAATACAGTATTTCAAATGCATTTCCTACACTCGCATTCTAGATATTTTTTCGTTCATTTGTTATCGGGACTTGCTTAGTCAGTAGCCCCGCTCCTGTTAGTGGCCCCTTACACCGACACCGAGACATCATGATAGAATATCTCTGTCTCCATCAGTCTCCGAAATTTCAAATCTCGCATCTTATTCTTATTCGTCATGCCAACAATCACGCTTCGAAGATTTCATTCTGAGTATTGACATTGGATTGGAATTTGTACATGGATAGAAGATTGGAATAGATTATAGCATTATATAGCTACAGCATTATATAGCTACATGTTGGAAACTCAGCTAAAAACCATGTTCCATAATAGTATGTACGTTAGGGCTGTTCAAAAATAACTCTATATTCCAGTCGTTCAGTTATCAAATTGTCAGGTTACCCTTAAAAACGCTGCACACCAAATTTGGTTCAATTCTAACAAGTATAGGGCTCCCCAGATCCAATCAATTTTTTCAATTTAAACAGGAAAATTTGAAAAAAATTCAAATTTTTCTGTTAACCCATGAAATTATTGTGCTGTCTTCAGAGACGATGCGAAACAAATTTGACTCAATTCCAACTAGTAGAAGCGGAGTTATTGGATTATCCGAGAAATATCAACGAAAAACTCTAATAACTCCGCTTCTACTAGTTGGAATTTAGTCAAATTTGTTTTGCATCGTCTCTGTAGACAGCTCAACAATTTCATGGGGTTGACAGATATTTTTTTGTTCAATTTTCCTATTTGAATTAAAAATTTTAATTGGATCTGCGGAGCCCTATATACTTGTTAGAATTGAACCAAATTTGGTGCGCGGCGTTTTTTAGGGTAAACTGACAATTTAATAATGACTGAATGGCTGGAATCCAGAACAAAAAGTTCTTTTCGAACAGCCCTAATGTACGTACATTGTACATTGTACTAGTACATACACGACATAACCGATACACAACATAACCGTAAGGGCCTATAATTGTGGCATCAGTGGCGGCTCGTGACAATATCGGGTGGTGGGGCAAGGGCTGCGAGCGACTTTTATCAACATGACGTCACAATGGCGTTTTCCAACGTAAAAAAGTAACTTTAATATGATGGTCACATGAATTTCCCGACAACAGTTATTTTAACGTAGGTGCCGCGAGAGGTTTGCCGGTGAGCCGTGACTTGAAGTGTGGTAACAAATGTTTTATTCATTTTTTTTAATCAAAGGATTATTTTGCATAATGTACGTGAACTAAGAATCGTCCCTATGCCACGAATCAATTATCAGGTCATCCTTAGTAGCATGCGTTATGATTTCATGGTAGAGTTAGAGATTACGCAAATCGATAGGCCGTCCGAAAGTGTTTCGTACACGATCCTGGTGTGTTACGACCACTGAGCTGGTGGTNAGCCCGAGTTACGACCAGGTGATAGNCAACCAAAGCGGAGGTACCCGGCGTACGATTGGATCAATGGACTGGACATGGACAATTTCTATCATCATCATNATTTTCGNTCTNATTAGCAATTTTATCAGTTCAATACACCACAAAAATGCGATACAATGAAAAGACAGGAATATGTCGAAGCGACAAGGAGTAGTCTTCTAGACCTTTAATTTTCGCTCTAAAGGCAACTGCGTAAACTAGCCTACGTACGGAGCAAAGATTCAATACGATTCATGTTCGCACTTGACTTGACCAGACTAATTCCAATGACTAGAACTCGAGAGATTGCGTAAGCCTAACTGCAAAGGTCAACGACTTCGGACACATACGCAATTGTTATCTCATAGATTGGGCCTGTCATATTGAATCCAGAACATCAATTTGAATGGTCTTTGAAGAACTAAGGACAGCAGCCTCGGAACTTCGGTCTCGGAACAACATAGTACATTTTGGCCTTGAAACTGGAGATTGTGACGCAACACATACGGCTTACTGTCTGCTGCCAAATCGCCGTTGGAAAATATATTAATCAATAAATACATGAATGAAAGCCGTAAACTTAGCATACTGTTACATGAAATCATCGAGAAGTAGCATTCGCAATCTCATAACCCATTCCGGCATGGTACACTGTCAAAATCAATACAAACAGACGAACACCGAACTTTGAGTAAAATAGATCGAGGAATAGGCTGATCGAATGATCAGCTGTTAGCCGACATCGAAAATGAAATAGCTATCGCAATTGACAGGGGATTGTAAGCAAATGGTTTGAAGGCCACAATTTCACAGTGAAATGGACATTGGCGAACATAAAATTATGTGAATATTTGAATGCAAACCGAGAATCTTAGTTAGCTGTTTCATGCGATCATCGAGATATACCATTGGAAATATCATCACCGATCTCGTTATGGAACGCAGACTAGATTAGCACAGACAGACACCGGCTTTTCCGTGAGATCCGCAATGATGTAGGTAGGCTAAGTATCAGATCAGCGCGCATCTCTACCATACTCGACCTCGAAAACGAAATAACTGCCTCAATCATTGAGTNTCAACTTTAAGACTTGGCACCGCGTTCGATACTAAAATCAAGACATACCGTGNNAAAGCTCATGACAGATCTAGGTATGGAACATCGTTAAAATCAATAGAGACCAATAACGGCTTTTGCGTAAATNTGTTNGCGATAAATGAAGAGTCAGCTCTNACTCGACTTTGGAAACGAAATTACCACCCACATAGTTCAGTGACAAACTTAAAACTTATTACAGCGGTCGATACTAACATTAAGACTTACTGTGCCAAATATCATGACCGATCTCGGTATGGAACATCGTCAAAATCAATGGAGACCAATACCGGCTTTTGAGTAAAATCTGTTTGCTGTACAATGTACATGATAGATCAGCACACACTGAACTTCGGAAACGAAATTACCACCCTTATCTTTGAGTAGCAAGCCTGAAACTTGGAGCAGTGCTAAATACTACCTTCACGACATATCGTACCAAGTTTCAAGAATTATCATGGTGCGAAACACCGTCAAAATCGACATATACCAGCAAAGGTCGAGTCAACGCATATCACGGTAACCGAGTTCAGATATAGACACGATTGTTACATCACACCTTAAGGGCGACAGGCATAGTTGCCCCACTTGCTCGGCCATTTTACGAATAGGAGAGAGTAAATCACCGTTTCTTTATTGTGCGCGGCTTTGAGAGAATAGATAGTGAAAGCTTGTTATGAGCGCTACCGGGGCAAGCCCCGGCTAGGCATTCACAAAGCGAAAACACAGAAGAGAATTCGATTTTCGCAGAGACTTCGCTATGTATGGGCATTTGTTAGCGAAAGCACAAGAATAATGCGGGTTCGCCGTGATCTCGTTATATACTGATTGCTGTGCGTCTATAAATGGTTAAATTGTTATTGAACAGAATTTTAGGTGGGGCAATGCCCCAGTTGCCCTATAGGACGAGCCGCCACTGTGTGGCATCCATATCAGATTGGTTTCGTTGCATATATATACTCCTCGCGGACAAGGTCTCGTATATACTCCCAATTCCTGTAAGGGGGCTATTTCAACTTTTCTGAGATATATTGGATATTTTCGTGCACAATACGGATTGTCAAGAGGAAAAGATACAATAGGCTATGTAAGAATTACACTTACGTTCTGGATTGCATCCCTTTTCAACCTTCCCGGTAGTAGTTCCGAAGTATGGACCAATAAGATATATACCATAACGGCCGACTATCGGTTGATATAGGCATAGATCACAAGAGCAATAGCAATGAGTCTTTCAAGGACACTTTGTGCCGGAGCATTACGACTCGCTATATAATTTCTTCATGATAATGGGCAGAGTTTATTATGCCTGTAAACCAGTGGTCACCAACCTTTTTGCAACCGAGGGCTACTTTTGCATACTGATTGAAGCGGCGGTCTACCATTTACTCTCGTCGTTTACCCCTATTCATGACTGAGTTTCCGTTTTGATTCATTTCAACTAGCTAGCCACTAATATTTTTAAGAAATCATGAATTACTTCGCACAATGCTTGTATAAATTATACAACAGTCAACTCAAATATCAAAATATATCACGTCCCACTTTAGACTGGACCGCATGTTATCTGTTTCTATAGCAGTCAGTGGGAAGCCTAGCATTGTATGATATCAACTGGTGCGCTGTGCTCTGGTATGTAACTTGACACTACAACTCTGAGTGAGCGTTCCATATGTGCATTAGTCAAACTTCATCAACAACAAACACAGAACACGCTTATGTCCGGAAAGGCTTGATTCACAACGATAAGTTGAACCATACACTCTTGCGACCTTCATAGCTGCCGCGCATACACCACTGTACTTTTCCGTTGCAGCAAAATCAGCAAGGCATCAAACGTTTGCTGCAGTCTGGTAGGCTTTGAGGTGGAGGTCATTTTCAGTGTTACAATTTCAATTCCAACAGTTGAGCATCCAAATATGACAAGATTTCATTATACCGGGCGGGCCCGCATGCCACTCGTCTGGTCCTCGCGGGCTACCTGGGGCCCGCGGGCACCGGGTTGGTGACCCCTGCTGTAAACACTCCGCTATATCGATTGTCGCTCATTTAGAATAAGAGCCACTTGATCGGGGATCAGTATATATACGCAATATCTATGACCGAAGCGCGTTTGATTTATTCTGATTCTGGGCATTGATTGTATAACCTAAATTCTGATTCTGGGCATTGATTGTATAACCTAAATTCCAAAGTGACAGACTGAATTTCCGTCGTGCTGTGATATCCTGAACCCTTTTGCATTACAGCGCTCATGCTTCTCTCATTGTTATGCTTTTATTTCTGCTGTCCATCATTCAAATGTTGCACGCCATTTATTTCTGCTGTCCATCATTCAAATGTTGCACGCCATAGTATTTGAAAAAAAAACGTGGGAATGTATTTCATCGTCGATATGGAACAAGCCTGCATAGGTAGAAATTTTCGCTTCACCATTCACATCTCAGATCGTTATCCCCCTCAACGTCAAGTTGTCGCCCATTGACGTTCCACANATCTTCGCATTCAACTCTGTGAAACGTCCTGGCCATTGAGTAATATATTCTGCCACATTCAACTCCGTGAAACGTCCTGGCCATTGAGTAATATGTTTTGCAGAGCGTAAATGTTCGCCTGGAAACAACGCAAAGAGGCAATCAGACGTAGCTATATAATTTTACTATCGAATGTGCGGGAAGGTCTTTCATAAGGGTCGGGGGTTGTTTTATATACATCGCGTTCTGTTCAGTATTCAGAAATAGGACGATATATATCCACGCCACACATATACACACCCTGATTAACTTGGAAAATAATGAATAACGTACAGTTGTTACATCATTACATTGTATATCCACCACGTAAATTTCAGTCAAGGTGAGACTACAGAGTTCGTTCGGACTCGTTCTCTCCCACCATATCTGTTACAGATCATCGCTTGTGGTGGCGAAGGGACTTCCCAGGTCGGGCCGGGCAAGGAGCTCTGTAGTCGAGCCCCGGGTACTCGGCAGAGATACTTTGAAACAATTCCGAAAGCGGAGGAATTATGTCTGGTCGGTGAGGAGTCTGAAGGCATACGAGGCAAACGACTCGAAACTAAGGTTTGGGGTGAGGAGCGAGTCTTGCGCGGGAGACAAATTTTATGGGTTGTGTTACCACGGTTTAGGGACTGGTTACTACCCCCGACAGTCCGAGGCCAGGCATGGGCGGCAGGTAAGGCCCCGGCGACTGACTTACGCACCGGGAATTGGCTGATGAGTATCGGGGATGGGGTTTGGGGCGCAGACGAATTTGACGTCACGACTGTTGGCGAGTCGCGCAGCCCAGAGGAGGTAGCAGCAGATGAAGAACTACGAGTATGAGAGAAGGGATAGAGATTTTCATACTCTAAATAAACAGATCGTAAAGACTTTGTAAAATAAACAGATCGTAAAATAAACCGATCGTCTACTTTATTCTACAGAGTTGGAAAGTACGGTAAGCCATGAAGAGGCTCCGGTTTAGTATCAGGGAAAGAAGACGCGGCAATGGGGATAATAGAACGCGAAGAAAGTGGCGTGATTGCTTGAACTCGCGAAACAGTCGTGGACGTCGAAGGGTAAGTTACAGGAAGCAAGCACAGCTCCCTGTACGCGTCAGGTGGTCCAGTGGTTCTTGGCATAGGTCATGTCTGGCTGATCAAGGATTCTTCATCGGTCGCACCTATACCGCACACGATTTAGCGAGTTCTTCGCGATGTCGTGTTTGGCCAGAACATGACGCTGAATCGATTACAGGAAGCCCCGTTTACTGCAACCAGTAACTTGGCAAGGATACCTAGTGGTGTCCTAGTATCCTTGCCGTCATATTTAATAGGTGCGGTCAGCAAAATTTCCGAGGGACTCCTGTTATTTTAAAAGCCGACTCCAGGGGGATAGCAACCTCAGGGTGGCAGGACTTGATATGGTCCTTCGCTTTCGAAATCAGATTGAAGCATTTTCCGTTAAATGAACAGATACAGCGAACGACATACCGCCATTTGGTTTCGGACACACTACATCAACGCTTGTTCCTGAACCGTGATACGGGACAACGAGCGGACTAATGTTTCCACTTGCAATCCTGAAGAAATGCGAAAACTAGGCCTAACGGTAACGGAATCGGAATCGCGACCTAATACTATATTACTAATATCAAATTCCGATTAATTCCGATTACAATTAATTAAACTTGATAAATTTTGCACAATAATAGGAAGTAAAGACGAAGGGGGCCTGTACCGGCGTTCGCCATAGAATGGGCTGGGAATGGCGAGAGAATATACGCACAAAAACGGACCAATACAAACAAGTGAACTAAGGTTGTCAAGAACGATAGCGAACGCGCTAGGATGCAGTCCAGACGTAATTGCATACACAAGCCGGACTTGATTACTCGCGCGCCAGCAGTGCTACTGCTACGCCCTGCGGCCTGCCTGCACGCATGCCAACGCGAAAGGTATCGCTACGCCCTACACGCATGCTAACGCGAAAGGTATCAACGAATTTTACCTTACGAATGCGCGCTAACACTCGGGTTTTCCTCGCCCTTGCAGATCGGCGGCTTTTTGATGTAGATCTTGAATTCCAACGAATGGCCGTTCGAACGAATGCGCCGTACTTTTGAAGCGGTCTTGGATCTTGGTCTTATGTCGCTTCCGATGGTGTAGTTTAGAACGGCGTTGCAGAACTTCTCGCTACTTTGGGGTTGCTTTGTAGCAAGGTGACGAGGAATTCCGACGTGTAGGGCCGCGATCAGAGTTGCGCACGGCAGCCTCTCTGTTACAGGCGAGCAGTAAGGGCAAGCGATCCCAGATCGCTCCGGTGGTTGAACGACGAGTTCAAATTACACCGTACCGTGGCGAAAGCAACGGAATTGATAGGCTTCTTCGTTGCCTACTCTTTGTTGCGTCGTAAAAAGCTCAACGAATCTCTTGCCGGCGTTGGGACATCCGGGATTACTTTCTTCTCCTGTGACTCAAAACGTTGCAGCAGGCGAAAATCGTCGTTGTTGACCGGCGGAGAGATTGCGGCATGTGGCTGCTGAAGCGGAGGTCGTCGGTGGATCTCTTCAAGGCGGTCTCTAGGTCCGGCGTGTCCAGCGTCTTGGTTGACGAACGAAGGGGTGTCCTTCGGAACTTGATCCTAGCCATAAAGGCTGAGAAGCGATCATTCATATTGCCGCCTTAGGTATTCAAGTTTATTGAATGATAAAACATTACATTAACGAAAAGAAAAACGAGATTACTGCATCCTAACGTAACCATTAAACGCTATTAATCAATGCACGCACGTCATAAGCAATGCACACGCGTCATATTTTCTAATATATGACAGAATATATTGATTTAGTGGATTCTCAACCTTTTCTAGTGATCGACCCATTTGAAAAAATTATAAAGCGTGGAAAAAATTATAAAGCGTGCAGACTCCTATACAATAATTCCACAAAATACGCATATAAAATCAATCGTGCATATATTGATCACACGAAGCCTGCATAGCTGAAGTTGCAAAAATCTGCCCTAACTTGATTTAGAAAATGAATTTAGGGTTCTACTCCAGCTATGCCCCTACCGCATTGCGGGGATCGGTGTGTTGCAGTTACGGCCTTGCCTATACAAGTTCTTGGTTCACATCCGTGACAAATAAATCGAAAATTCTTACTATATTAGGGTAAATGGAAGTCAGTTGACCCCGCGGCTGGCAAGTACTACCAATAAATTCAATATGCTGTATAACTGTGGCGATAAAGGCAAGTCGCTGGTGATAACAGAGCGGCGAGGCAGGTATAACCTAAATAAACCAAATTCATAAAGCCTCTTAACTCCATACCTCTACTTCTGAGGAGAGGAATCATAGTTCGTTGATGACGTGACACGTGTTTTCAAATTCATCTTTCCAATCCCTGTGATCGCAGTTGGACGCTCATCGTCGATATATTAATCCTTACGTAAGTAGATAGTATTAATGGTAGTAGTAGTAATAGTATCCCAACTTACATGTCATGCTGCCATCCTCAACACTGCTGACATTACCCGATGTCGCTTGAATAGAACCTAGACGACTTACACGATTAGGAATATAGAAATAGCGATATCAACATTATTCTCCGCGTTACCTTCTACACGTAGGCCACGCAAAATCACGGTCGTAGCAGTCTGCGCCAAGATCGCAGTCGACTTCATTGAGGTTATGAAGCGCATCCAGGATTTCATTAGCCCGCGCTTGCCTCATCAGAATGCACTCCGGTTTAAGGTAACGTGAGCATTTCCTGTCGTTCATCAGGCAATGTCGGAAGATTTCAGCCATAATATAATGAATGAGAGAGCATCGTAGCAAGGCTCTTCCCTTTCCGTTGACAGTACGGAACTTTTAAAAATTAGATATTTAGACACCATACAATAACATAAAAACAGATACGCATTTCAGTGACAGATCAATTAGCCATTAAATGAGATGAAAGCTTTTGGAAATGCGTTTTAGTCACATTTTTCTAACATAAAATGTACGAAATATTACTGGTGCTCATAATGCATCTCGGAATTATGAAAGAGCGATCCATTCCAGGGTAATAAGTACCCAATACCCATTAACCGCAATTGAATCATGCATATATTACCACGATTGGTGCAGCCAAATCGGTAGACTATAATCTGAAATATTTATGCATGGTGTGGCCGTTATGGTATATTGGAGGTTTTACCTGCTTACTGATGCGGACGGAGTTGATCCCAATCCTTTCGCGCGTTTCAGGCCGTCTCGCATCCAAGTCCAATAGTGTCGAGAACCCCCAAGGAAGTAATACCTTCTTGAGCATGCTTGAAGTAGACATTCCAATTTGTTAATCAGAGCATACAAATGGCCCCAGGTAGCCCGCGAGTCTGTTCTAAAAATAGATCGAATAGCAGCATTTACCAATGTTCGTCAGTGAGCTATTTAATATATATACACTTCAAGTTCAGAAGTGTTGCTCAACCCGGAAAATCGAATACGAAACGTGATACAAAATTGAACACCTAGAAGTGTTGCGAAGTGTTTAAGTGTTGTCCTAACCAAGTGTTCAGTCTCAAAGTGGCTGGTTGACCTGTTACCGGAACGATGGGCTCAAAATAAAATCATATTTTATCGATTCATTAATATACGACACTTATAATACCCAACCTGGGTGAATAAACACCTGCAAACATTCAAATTTTGACAGGGTGTCAAACCGTTTCCGGAATAGTCCATGAAATCACGAACATCACGAATGATTCAGAGTAAACTCGCTCCTCATGCAACTCAGTCAATCATGGGGTGACAACAAAATATCATTTAGTATCTTGCATTTTCGTGACTGGGACGTCCATTTGGGACGTCCATTAGCAGAAAACATCAACACAAATCATTGCAACTTCTAGAAATCTGATAATTTTATTTGTGCGTTCAGCACAGAGGTTCACACCATCCCTAATGGAGAATACTATATAACGTTTTTCGATTTCGCTTCAGTTTTTCTAGCAATAATCTTCATAGTAGTGAATAGACAACAGTCCTACGTTATAGTAGTTGGTGCTTTGTAGCGACGTTTCGACTGAGGCCCGGGTTCGCATCTCTGAAATGAACTAAAATTCTCAGAAATGGGCCATCGATATCATCCGGGTAATTTGCGTTCTCGTAACAGACACTGGCTTTTAATTGTCACGACCCCCAGATGATAGGCGACCAATCTACAGGTTGGGAACCCCTGGGATATGGTGGAAAGTGTGAATAAACACCGTAAACTATAATGCAGGGGCGGCCAACCCGTGGCCCACGAGAAAATCTCGAGTGGCCCGCGAGGTGATCCTCGAAATTAGTTAATATCAAACAATAAATTGCCCATGTCATTTATTGTGAACTTGCCAGACCGACCGAAAATTTCATTAGCCTGACCCCGAACTTTAGGATGTTGATTCTTAAAACATCAGTTCCGACGCATTGGCGGAACCAGGGGCTATCGACATTTTCGTATATCTTCACAAAGTAGAATATTTCGTCGTAGATTTATTTGACTTCATATTTTTCTTAGCACTTCGCTCGATTTATTTTCTCTCGATTTATTTTCGCTCGATTTCTTGCTTTTAGTATTGATGCCCCTTTCTGTCTGAAAATTGAAAAACCAAAAATACGCTCTTCGCCCAATTTGCGTATCGAGTCCAACTACATTCGCAAATATGAGAGACAGTGTCGTCGAACATGCGACTTGGCGTCTGCACTCGCAGAAAGATCGTCGGCGATGAAACCTTTGCAGAAAATGATTGGCGCACGTGCAGAAAATGATTGGCGCACGTTCAGTTCAATGAAATCTTCGATATTGATGTGACCAAGCGCCGATTAATCATGTCCTAGCCAAACGAGTCCAGAGGTTACAGAGGTTACCTACACAATATGTATATATGCAACTAACATAATTATTGACCGAATTCATTCATTAGGACAGGCAGGCCTACACAGAGTTTTCATGAGATAAATTGTTATCGATTTTAATGCGTACGAATAGAAGTCCTATTTTTTCCGAATCCGATTCGCTCCTATCGTACGAGTAAAAAAGAACATCAACAATTCTAGTGGCCCGCGCAGTAGTTCGTAAATCTCATGTGGCCCGTTATCCGAAAAGGTTGGCCACCCCTGCTGTAAAGAACACCTCATTTTATCGTGTGCCTGTGACAATCCCGCTTGCTATCTCCGTCTGCCGCAGGCAATGTAATTGTCAAAGTCGTCGTGAATACTGAGTAGGGTTAAATTCAAAACGAATGGTGTTTAAAACAGTGTTTTTAAAAAATTCCTTCATTTTTTTTTCTTTTTCAAACGTATAATTATGCCATAATTGCGTAAATACTTTCGATAAAACATCTAGTAGCCTATGAGCCTACGGACGATTTGCATCCAATAAGACGGCATATACGTGGTGGATAGCTGGAACCCTCGAGATCATCGTCGCTTCAACAGTTATTGTACGTAGATATTGATCATTGTTACGGAATGGGTGTTCTGATAATGATGACCGCCGACCGTAAATATGGTGCATAACGATGTATCCCGGTTAAAGATATTTTTGGTCTGTTTATAGCAGTGGTAGGGAGCCTTTTTCGTCGAAGGATTCATTTCTACCCTATATTTTCAATTGTCAATGCCAATCCACACAATTAAGGATTCGTGACATCATAGCTAAAAAAACTGCAACAAAAACATAAAAACAACAACAATGAAAACACATGTTTCGTCGTGTTTTAAACAAGGGCCACGCAGCATCTAACACAACACAAAGGTCGCGGAAGTTAACGGAAGCGACATTTCTGTAAAATGTTGACCCGCAGCGATGTCGCAAAAGCGCAATGAAATAGGGGGAAAATGCTAAATTATCATGAATGCAACTGGTATTATTGCACCCGCTTACGGTTCATGTCACGNACATTGTGCGCATGTGTACTGTTATTCACTAAATACGATTTCACCACTTGCCAGTTCTGGGATGCAATTTCATGGTGTTGGTCTCCGATCTCAGGTGGTGCATATTCTTCTTCGTGTTATAGCAGATAACTCACCAGTAGATTTGTGTATCCAACTTAATTCTTGAGTTCGCTTGAATTACCGTCATGCTTGTTCAACAACAAAAAAGAATTACGTCGAATTACGTCATGCTAACTAGTTTTGAACGGTGATAACTCACCGATACAATTCTTTGTTTCAATTCCGGCGCTTGTTTGTCTGCATGATAAACGAATAACAAATTCATAAATCAAATACCGAATAACTAACTCATTAACTCCTTATCCGCTAGTCCCTCAATTAAATATATTCACCTCATCAAACACGTTGTCCACTGCTCGGCGTTCGGAGAGAGACTCTACGCGCTGATCCGACATTAGAAGAGCGCCAGCGCCCCTAGGTATTGCGCTTTCAGAAGGTATTGTTTATTTATGTCTCTAATTTAAAATCTGAAACGGAAAACAGACATTGAAAATAGACACACACCAGCCATGAAAATCATTCAGCACAATCACAAATTATACTTAAATTTCGTTCTAATCTCTAGAAGCCGATGCAAGTATTCATCGGTTGTGGTGTTTAATTCAGGTTGAATCTCATCAAGACTCCAGCGCTGCCCCTTGACAGCTAGCAATCGTTTAATATCAGTCATGAGCTTTCCGACTGCCAACTTTTTTTCCTCTATCAATGAGTCAACCTAACATAGTATCGAACCTTACTGTAGTCTGGAGATGATTGATGATCTTGTCTGCTGTGTATTGACATAGTTTTTCTTCCTGTTTCTTTTTACTCTTCGTATATCATCGCGAAAATCCTCGTCTTTTAAAACGCTCACGGTTTTAGATTTCGCAGGTTTCTTACCAACCATCTATCTACTTGGGTCGAAAAAACGCTCACGGTTTTAGATTTCGCAGGTTTCTTACCAACCATCTGCTTGGGTCCAGTATACGACTCGACATTTCCGATTTTGCATTACGAAGTTGTTTAACCGGTGGTAAGTCTACCTCCACCGTTGTCAATATGGTTCTTTTTCGAGCTGTCTTCCCGATAGACACAGATTCAGGAGTATATAGCGGCTCCGCAGAGCGTGGTAAGTGGTAACGTCACCCCAGAAAATCAACGGCTTCAAGCCGTTAACTGTTGCTTCATCGATCGATACACGCGGCGGCGTTGTCACCAAGTTCGCAAGATCATTAATCGCGCTTTCTCTAGTTGGTTCACCAGACTTTGCCCATGTCTGGGCTGCTATATCTCCGCGATTTGCCTGACTTTCGATTGCTGTCGTAAAGTCGCGTTCTTCGGATTCGAGCCCTAAATTAGGCGCCGCCAGATCCCTAGATTTGAACAGATCAAGAATATCGAGTCCACATTCCCTTCAAATCGTGATTCACCAAAGTTTTAGAGTCCCGGCCATTGTACAATTATTCAATCCAGCTGCTCCAACCAACGGTTTATGTCTGCGACAGTGAAGTATAACAAATGAATTGCGGTGATGTCTATTTATAGATTTAATTTTCACACGCTTACACGAACCCTTTTTTCTAGGGCGCGAGAGTCATAATTTCACCATTTGAACACCATGTGGCGTCATTCTCGTGGTTTTACTTTTTCAGTTTATTGTTACAGATACTCGTTACTACAACCAGCGCGAATATTCAGAATTAATCATCCCTCGTACCTGGGGGAGAATATCAACTTACTCGTGTTAAAGCTGCAATGATAGATTGAAAATTATGCAGTTAACTAGACTTATAGAGTTGAAAGAATAGTTATGTGTATACCACAATACAATATTTCATTCTGCGTAAAATGTCTGACATATTATATTCGACAATCGGATAGTACGGTGTTATGTGACTGATCGAGGTGCGAGAATTGTGATATCGCGATGAAGCTGCGGCTGTGAACAGTACAGTTCACATTGTCTGTCGTCGAGTGCGGACGTATTTAGATTGCGGTGACACGCTAAGATCACCTGCACCTCTCACCTGCAATATGGAATCGTAGTATGGGGAAGTGCATGCAAAACATTTCTGTGCAGAATTCGAACCCTGCAAAACCGTGCGATACGGCTGATCTCATCTGTACCTTTACGTACCAATTTATCGCCTTACTACCGTAAGCATCGAATTTTGCGAGTTGATGAACTATATCGCTTCGAAGTATCAAAAGTTGTTCACAAATATTTTTCCAATAGTCTGCCTNCTGTGTTTGATGACTTTTTCATACCTGCTAAAAATGTCCATTCCCATTACACGAGATCCTCGTCAAAGGGAAANATCTACTTACCCCCACCCAATAGCAACCTAACTAAGAGATCTATCGACTACTCGGGACCTATCATTTGGAATGCATTACCACCACATATCCGTGAATTGCCTTATAGATTCAAAAAAGCCCTACTTGATCACCTCTTGTCGTTACACTAACACTGTTGCCCTACCTCGCCCAGACATTGCTTCATTGATCATTTGCTACCATCGTTTAATTTTTCTTCTATTTTATTTTTTTAACTACTGTAACTTTTTTTACAGCCAGACTGTTTAGAGTCAAGTGTACCTNTTTGATNCTGGTGTGATCAGACTAGATGACCNTCACGGTCTTATCGATCATTCCTATCTAATACCGAATACTGTGCATGCATATTTTCTGTACCACCACCACTGCCGAGTGTTATGTATTTTGGTTTGATGAAAAATAAAGACTCTCTCTCTCTCTCTCTCGCTAAGATCAACCTTTGACGCTGCACACGCCGGACCAACAAAACTCCAGAAGAAGATTCTCCGAGGACCTCCGCTCCAGCAGCTGCTTGCCGCGACCCTTCCGCTGGTCACCAACAACGACCTTTTGCTACAACGTTGGAATCTCCGGAAACACAACGCTGGCCAGTGATTCTTTGTTGCTCAACAAAAGCGTAGCCTTCCACGCCTCAACAAAGAGTAAGCAACGAAGAAACGAATCAATTCCGTTGCTTTTGCCACGGTACGGTGTGATTTGAACTCGTCATTCAACCACCGGAGTGATCTGGGATCGCTTGCCTTAACTGTTCGCCTATAATAGAGTTACCATATTGCTGTGACCCAAATTCCGGACACTCTTTAGCGCCCACTAGTGGATTTCAAAATGAGTAATGACGTCACACTAGCAAAGCTTTAATCATAGACCAGAGGTGGTCGCGAACCGGTTCAGGAGTGTGTTGTGTAACTGGGACCGAAAGCACATGTTTTCAGCCCCTTCCCGCCCAAATAAACAATGATTTGAGCCAACCATAGGGTAATCGATGCAACTTCTGGGGGGGAGGGGGGCTTGTTATATGAATCGGGTGTCTGTATGCATCTGGTCGTTAAATTTTTTGAATGATTTCTGTCAATAATATTGGTTGTTCCATATATTACTAGATAGTTACTACTCTCCGCCCACATGATCAGGGTTTGCGGTAGAGCTGGTGGAGGATGATGAGTTCGAAAATACAGGGAGCGTGATTGCACATCGTTAATTCTTGTTCATGCCCTACCGATAAGATCGTTTATCAGTGCCTTAGATGCCGGTGCGCACCACGGAGCTTTATAAACACGCCACATCCTGTGGTTTCCAACCTTTCATGGTCGCGACTCCATCTCCAATTTGAAAATGTTCCGTGGCCCAGATCGAAATTTTGATGAGCTGATTACTAAAATTTTGGAAGCTGATCACGTTCAACATATTCGCGACCCCCATAATAAAGGCAAACGATGCGCGCGAAGAAAAATATCATGCGTCAGCATAAATATTCCCCAAAATAATGTTGTTATATTGATTTACGTAAAAATGATGAGCCTACGTCAAGTCCTCAAAATTCCGGTTGGCATATTTTAGAAATTCCCCCCGGACGCTAGTTTGAACAGTGAAATTCCGGACATGTCCGGGAAATTCCGGACGTATAGCAACCCTAGCCTATAACAGAAAGGCTGCCGTGCGCAATTCTGGTCGAGGCACTACACGTCGGTATTCCTCGTAACCTCGCTGCAAATCAACTACAAAGCAGCGAGAGGAACTGCCACGCCGTCCTAAACAAGAACATCAGAAGCGAAAAATGAATAACATCAATACCGCTTCGAAAGGACGACCGAGGATCGACGGCGAATCGTTTGGATTTACATCAATATCAATAGAGAGCTGTCGATCTGCAAAGGCGAGGAAATCACGGGTGTTAACGCGCATTCGTAAGGTGAATTTCTTTTTTACCGTTCGCGTTAGCATACGTGTAGGGCGTAGCAATAGCACTGCTGGCGCGCGAGTAATCAAGTCCGGCGTGTGTACACAATTACGTCCGGCCTGCATCCTAACCCTTCTTGGCAACCTTAGTTGACTTGTTTGTATCTGTAATTGTCCGTTGTTGTTCGTTTGTATTCTCGCCTTTTCTATCATCTCCTATTGCGAACGCCGGTGCAGGCCCCTTAGTCTTTACTTCCCGTTATCGTCCTGTTTCTTGTTTCATTACGTTTAATTGTAGTCGAGGTTTGATTTTAGTTATTTATAAGTGTCGCGACTCGGTCACCGTAGGCCTAGATTCCGCTTATTTTTCACGATGGCTAGTGGAAACACTAGTCCTCTCGTTGTTCCGTACCACGGACCAGGAACGAGCGTTGATGTCGCGTCTCCGAAACGAAATTGTGCTATGTCGTTTACTAAATCTGTTAAAGTAACGGATCATTTGACTTTTTCGCAACGCCGTGACAGGTTCCATTTGAAGTGTACGAAATGTGTCTTTTTTCCGATTCGGAACATAACATGGCATGTCACTTTAAGCGGTGCAAGGGCGCGCGACATCATAGTTGGTATGCCTGTCCGCCTTGTGGAATGTGCTTTAATTCGGTTTCGAAAGCGAAGGAGCATTTTAAGTCCCGTCACTCCGAGTTTGTTATCCACTCGGACTCGGCTTTGAAACAAACTGGAATCCCCTCGGAAATTTTATTGACCGTCCCGCTTAAATATGAGGGCAAGGATACTAGGTATCCTTGCCCAGTAGGGTTGTCCATGATTTGGAAAATCTCACAAATCCTGCGTATCCATGTCTCATTCTATAGATTATTGATAAAAAACGTCGATGAGCCTGCAATAAGCTCACAGGAAAGTCCTTAAGATTTGTCTAAATGCGTTTGAAAGTGGCTGCTACAGAGTGGGCGTACCAGCGACCATAGAACGGCGAGAAGACTAGTAATCATGAAATCCCGGCGCTTGATTGGGTAAGCGGCTATGCCTGAATGATTACGACGGTGACGGCTTGCTGATCGGCTGTTCGAGGAGTCTGCTAACGGCGGTGAATCAGTAAGCGCATTGTAGGTTGGTCCGCAGATGATGATTTGAGATTGATTCGGGATATGTTTAGTAACATATTAGGGTACAACAAAAGACAGCTGCTTCACAAAAACGTTTGAAACATGACTGGCTTATTGTGAAGGTAACCGTTGTAGTCTGTGTACCTTGCTTTCATCGAGGGAAAGCACTGAAACACACAAAGAAACATTGCAATGGCACTTATGCAAGTAGCGTACGAATTTCTAGTTTCAGAAGGGATGTACCATCATTGATTACAAATATAAATCTTAACAGGGATAATACTTAGTCTGATCTTATTAGGCTCAAACTAGGCTCAAACTTAGGCTCAAACTAGTTGATAAATTTGAATTCTATGGTATACGTGGACTTGCAAAAATGTATTTCGAATCTTACTTGAATAATAGGAAACAATTTGTTCATATTGGAACAACGCGTTCACAATTACTACCCATACAGACTGGTGTACCTCAGGGATCNGTTCTCGGGCCCCTGCTGTTCATAATTTACATCAATGATATTGGTCATTTATTTGACAATGACATCACACTGTTNGCTGATGACACCAGNCTAGTTATACCCGGTAAAAATTTATCTGATGCATTTGACAACATTAACACTAAGCTATCGACAGTGTCAAAATGGATGGCATCTAACCAACTTCAGCTCAATGCCTCCAAAACCAAAACTCTCGTATTTCATACACAAGTGAATCGCAGTGGAATTATAGTAAATAACGCACATCTTGATACACATAAAACTGTTAGATATCTTGGCATTATCATTGATGATAAACTCGGATGGTCTGATCATATCAACAATATAAAAACTAAAATCTCGCGTGGTGTCGGGGCTCTCTATCGCCTTAAAAATTTAATTCCTCATCAAACTCTCAGATCAGTCTACTATGCCTTAATTCACTGCTATCTCATTTATGGGATCCTAGTTTGGGGACCTGCTGCGAAAAAACATCTGCAGAAATTGCAAGTCTTGCAAAACCGAGCCATTCGAATTCTCTGTCGGAAATCTAGATATGAGAATTGTAATAGCATGTATCGTAGCGTTAGAATATTGAAAGTGGAAGACATTTTCAAATTTTAGGTAATGAAATTCATGCATAGCTATCATCAGGGTGAACTGCCACTATATTTTGATAATCTGTTCAAGATACCTTCAGATACCCACCAACATCATACCAGATTTTCTTCTAACTTGTCTCTGTCTGTGCAACACCACTCTACCAGTATAGTACAAAATTCAATCAGTTTTATTGGTGTCAATGTTTGGAATAAGCTGCCACCTAATCTCCGCAATTTAGACTCTTGTGCTTTTAAAAAACAATGTTTTCATTCTCTTATCTCTAACTACCGCTAAATTGTATTTGCGTTGNATTTCAAATTGGTCCATGATACTGTGTCTTATTTTNCCTTTCGTTCGTTAGTTTATTTTAATTTTTNTTTCATTTTTTCATTAGTTATCGACTGTGAAAATTGCTCCTGTCCCGGGTGGCTCGGCTCTGAAGACTACGTCATATCGAGCCTCCCGTCTACCTTGCATGTAGCATTTCACTGTTACATTTTTGTAGTGTTCTGTTGATATGTAATGTATACGAATAAAGATTCTCTCTCTCTTCTCTCTCTCTCTCTGGTCGTGGTATATAATGGAACTCTTGAATGCTCTAAAGATGGGCTGAATCGTCCGTTTATGCGTGGCACCTGTCCGATTCTTACAGCATAATGAATCTACCCGTAAGTGCTGTCAAAGTCCTCAATCATACCACAAAGAGATCTAAAGGCATGCTCAGGATATGCTGGTAGGGTCAGCAAAACTACAGTTTGCTTGTAGAGCTTAGCCTGTCCCAAATGAATCATAGATCATCACTGGCTGCATCACGACTAATGTTTGAATCAAACCAGACATGGATATATAAATGCATTTAATCGATGCGGTAGTTACACTTCTTCAGAGTTCCAATGTAAGCTACCTGGTCGGTCCACATATCATCTTATAAGCATACAGGATTGTGCCCGCAGCATCCATCTCACATGCTGTGCTGCACCAGTTTGGCGATGGCTAATACTTTACCTGCACTCAGGAACGCAGGAGGACTTGGCGTAATCGCAAACATATCAGACTAGATGCTTCACGGATTTATACT
Organism: Botryllus schlosseri; assembly: GCA_000444245.1. Taxonomy (NCBI): domain Eukaryota; kingdom Metazoa; phylum Chordata; class Ascidiacea; order Stolidobranchia; family Styelidae; genus Botryllus; species Botryllus schlosseri. Next base: position 20,506 of record ATSW01004475.1, read on the forward strand.
CAGTTCTACAAGTTCACAATCATTCGCTGCTACACCTCTGCCATGTCTGCAATAGGCGCTGCTATAAACCTACCGTAACCGACTTTTAAACCAAAACATTAAATCACCAGGTGTCACATATTATTGTGAAATCACCAACCTACAATGCCCTTACAGAATCATCGCCGTTAGCAAACTTCTTTAATGAGTAGAAGCACGAAATCAGCAAGTTGCTGCGGTCGTGATCATTCAAGCATAACTGATTAACCAATCATGAGCCGTGATTTCGTGATTACTAGTCTTCTCGCCGTTCTATGGTCGCTTGCACGCCCACTCTACAGCAGCTACTTTCAAACGCATTTAGACAAATCTTAATGACTTTCCTGTGAGCTTATTGCAGGCTCATTGACGTTTTTTTTTTATCAATAATCTATAAAATGAGACATGGATACGCAGCATTTGTGAGATTTTCCAAATTATGGACAACCCTATTGCCCAGTTACTGGTTGCAAGAAACAGGGCTTCTCGTACAGAACGCTGGTAGCACTTCAGAATCACGTTCTGTCCAAGCACGACATCACTAAAAAGTCTGTAAATAACGATGTCGTGTGCGGCGGGTGTGACCAATGGAGAATTCTTGCGCATCCAGATATGATCTCTGCCAGGAACCATTGGACCACCTGTCGCGTGCGGGGAGCCCACCGGTAACTTATCCCCACCCACGTCCACGACTGTTTCGCGAGTCGACTCGATCTCCCCTATTTCTTCGCGTTCTCTAGTCCCCTTTGCCGTTGACGAAATGGAAAGCTCTATTACTTCTTTTCCCGGTACTATACCGGACCCTGCGTTCTTTGTGGCCAACTTTTCATTCTCATCAGAAACTACTTCCATGGTAACCGTATAATCTCGGCCCTGGTCACGGATTTCGAATAATTCAAGACGCTCTGTAAATTCTTCTAAAAAATCTAAACATACAGTAAAGTCAATGAATTTCTATCCTTCCTCTCGTAACAATAGCTCTGTATCTTCCACTACCTCCTCTGGGCCACGCGACCCGCCATCAGTCGTGACGTCACCAAATTCATCTACG
>ATSW01004476.1:0-12318 GCA_000444245.1 Botryllus schlosseri
ACAACGTCAATGGGAGCCGCAAGTAGGCTAGCTCGGAGCCGCGGTTGGGAATCACTGATATAGAGAGGATTTTCAAGTTAATTAGATCTCTCGAAAAAACTCTCTTATGTTGGTTTACGAAATACTTTTTGAGTCCCCTTCGAGCTCGCTCACCACCCTATCGGGAAATTTGGGGTGCGGCAATTATGGCCCTGGTAAGAATGCAAATCATTGGGCGCGATAAATTGACCTCTCTAAAAATGGGCAATGGGTACATTATCACGTAACAAGAAAATGACGCATCTCTTTCAAATGGAGTTTGTTATCTCATTAGGCCTCTTCAGCGCAATCCATATATTGTCTTCCAACATACCTTCTAAGATGCAAAATAAATGTAATCGTGAATAATCGTGATTACTTTTCCAATGTAATCGTAATCGTAATCGACTACTTCCTGATTTTGCTGTAATCGTAATCGTAATCGCGTCATTCAGAAGTAATCATAATCGCAATCGATTACAATCATGAAGTAATCACCCCATGTCTGTACATGAGCAGTACCCCTTGAACATATAATACAGTGGCTCCCAACTGATGGGCGATACTGCCTCCCAGTGGGCGATTTTGATAAACGGGGGGGGGGGGGGAATACCAAAGCGGGTGATTACGGGCGAAAATGTTAGAACAATCTGTCAGACATATTTAATTACTCGGCAACCTGATAGCGGCACAAAATACATGTGAAAAACAGGTTATTTTGGATCTGCCCCGAAAGTTGACAAAGATTTTGTATTAAGTGTGATATTTGATTTTCAGTACTTCCATTAGGTTTTTTCAAACGTGGTTTCATCAACCTCTACGATCAGCCTGAATCGTAAACAGAAAGTGGGTAGTATTTAAACCCAAAATAGTTTACCATTGTCAGGATTTCAGCTCCAATTGAACATCACGAAATTTGTTACATCCGCTTCACGGATGGTATGAACCTCTGAAAGGTTCAGGTTTGTGTGAATGCGAACCTTTTTGAAAGGTTCTGTGTGAACGGGAACGTGAACTTCATGACGTCACGTGACGTCATATTGCTAATTCCAACCCTACATTCAGTGAAGTGATGGCCTAAATTCATGTACGTACACGATACCCAGCGGCGACTCGGCCCACGTAATGCCACAATGCTGAAGTACATTTTGAAGTTTTAAACGTCGCCAAATGATATAATATAATTAATCCCATAGTAGGCCTAGCAATATCTTCCGTCGCTTTGCTAACACTTTCGTCGAGAACTTGGAAGAGAATATAACCTTACACCTTACGGTCTAGGCCAGACTGGACAATGCATTAGGCGTCTGAGTATTGTTACGTCGATATTGATCAAAGGGTAAAATGGTTTTCTATTCTTGCTACCGATATTACCCCATTACCAAGGTATACAGCGGTAGCCAACACCCCAATCGCACGGATTTGGTTTTTATGATACAATAAATATATGAAATCAAGATTGACCCCGTTCGCCAGTTCGATTTTTTAAATCAGACAACGATATCAATTACATGTAACGGTTGAATAAGCACCATTCGCTGACTATGTAGTGTATTTCGTTCTTGATGTTGTGTCATTGCGGATCACGCTCACAGCAGAGAGTCACTAGATATTCGAGCAACCGTTTGAAACAAAGTAAGTAAAATTTTTGAGATTGTTAAGGTGCAGGNTCGNTTAGTGTTGATTTTTTATGCTGCCNGCGTCATGNATATAGTGGCCCGCAGTTGNANTGCAATAAATTTAAACCAAAGATGAAGTGAAAATTCTAATGTATNANAAAGGTTCACANTGCAGAACCTACCAAGGTTCGTTTGTGAAAGTGAACNTCTTGGTTTCNGAGGTTCACAACAGACNNAACGCGAACGTGAACCCTCATGTTNAAACCATCNCTAATCCNCTTGACCAAACCTATCCAAGNTGATAACTATATGNNGTGAGTTACTATTAATGTCGCGATAAANTTTTCACCTATACATAATACTTCCGCAGCNNACGTGGATCAGTATGCAATTGAATCCTAANATTGAATGAATTTGGCTNTTCTNGATTNAAATCAGTGTTGTTCATTGTTGCTGTACGGTTGTGATGGATCACANTATATACGGANTACAACTAGGAGTCTAATNATTACCNAANCTNNCACCNCGTACCTATACGATTTGGATTTATTGTGTTGTGTTACGTTGGCGATAAATGGGTATGACGCNTCAGATNTCGCAATATGCTCCTCTACGCGACACATAAGGCNTTGGTGTGAATNGGTCGTTCGCNCNCGNGAAATCGCTATCATGTNTTTGTTNNATTATCNNATATTGTTAGCTAGGTTTTGAGTGATGGAAGACGGGTATGTATGTCAGTCGTCACNNTTTCATAGCGCANTGGNGCATCCAAGTATTCACNGATCAACNTAGTAAAAACCAANATCAACGTATACTCTNGGGCAGGGNTANGACACAATAAACTAACTATTTATTTACACTTNCAAACATCATTTCACACATTTAANGTCATGAGTNAGCTTGACACTTCTCCAAGAATAGTCTATTCTTGAATGTCTTTCGGAAAGGAATACGCGTCAATTATTATGTTCAANCNAGAGNCTGGCTTCATCANGCTCATGCTNATGCTCAATATTTGCTCAAAACTAAGAGTGGAGAAATGTAAAAACGTGTAGATTCAATCCTTCGTNTAGTAATGNNTTATGTCNTCGCGCATGGNCATGCTCACAGAGAGAGAGAGTTGTATGNACTCACTNTGAATTGAAGGTAGTGCCAAATGCACGCNTTGATGTAAATTTCTNTATTTCTCTCTTCTCTGCAGNGAAACGCTACATTNNGTAAGCNTCANCNTCTCCCTCNCTTGTCCCGTGANCGTTACTTACTTCTAGATCGGTANTTCTGCNTCTACTTTGGTATGAATTTCNGCCATTAATTTCACTTCTACTTGAGTACCGACGGTGACTACTTTGATCACCTCATCTATTACCCCTGGAGGGGGGTATATTACAAGAATGTTTGAAACCCTGCTCTGTATAAAATATGGTNGTTGTTGTTTTTATCTTTTGTTTTATTAACCATGGCGTCACGAATCTTCAGTTATGACGTGACAGTGGATTGAAATTGACAATAGAATATATAGGTAAAATACATCTCCTTTGGCGAAAAAGGTGTCCGACCACTGTCATAAACGGTCAAAAAATCATTAACCAGGATTTACATCGTTATGCAGCATTTTACGGTTGGGGGAACATCCATTCCATACCAATGATCTATATCTACGTGCTGTAACTGTTGAACCAATGAATCATCGCACATAACCTACAGTTTACCTACTTTCCGAAACACCGAAACGAATCGCTTTTATTTTGCTTGCATTTTCGCGCAGGTCACGCCACACAAGAAACCCCAAGCAACAACGCGGCCTGGGAATAGGCCTTGGAGTGGTCGGGTTCGCGCTGTTCGCCGGNGGATTATCATGTCTGATCGTTTCAATCGTACTGGAGATATCAGGTCTCATCGGAGCCGCTATATCGTTGATGGTTCCGGGATTTTTGTTCCTGATTATGGGTGTTAGAAGCTGCGTGGCTTCGAATCGGCCCGTTCNGAATAACGCAAACGCTGGCGTAACGATCACTACCACCACTACATCCGGTGGCTTCCAGCCGAGTTACACTACTACAAGTAATGCGTATGGATTCCAACAGCAACAATATCCAACTTCTCACGCTGGCCAACTGCCTGGTGCACCTCCTCCTTATTCATCATACGGCGGTTACTCCACCACGGTACCTCCGCCTCCAGTATANACCCAAGCAACCTGACTTTTATCGCAATTTGATATANACTTTCANTATTAAAATAATCAAATTCTCTATCTNTCNCTTTTGTATTATGAACGGCCTGTATGTTATTTTGTCGTAAATATATATTATAAATACCNAGTAATAATTCTAGAAANTGCTGTTCGNGACNCCTAATTTTTATACCAATACTTTAGGTTCCATGACCTCGTACAGTATTANGAGATTTTATATATCGAATATAGATAGACTCAGTATGTAATAGTTAATACCAAGGGGCTTATATGCTCCACATACCTGAAGTTTCCTCCTTGTGTTAGAGCTAAATGTTATATTATTTTATTAGACTTGGTTGCGTNTAGGTATAGGTAGGTTTCGTATGCTTGTATAGTAAAGTGTTTTTAGATATGGGTATCAATCCACACATTTATTACTGTGACGTATTTACACTNAGNACTATCTATTGCGTTTATATTCATGCTTGTGCTGNAAATGAAATAATATAATTACTGTGGGTTCAACTCCCGACATCGGGGTTTAAACAGTTGCAGTGGTGAACCTGCGTGTCAATCATTTTCGATGCTTATCGCATCCACAAGTTGTGGGAAGATGAGTGAGACTGACAAATTTCGAGAGACTGTAGCGAAAAGACCGGACGATAAGATTAAGTTTGGCACATTGGTCCAGCTGGGATATAATACGACTATGAGTATAGAGTCAACGACCACAAGGTTTGACCTTAACTTTCGGATATCAAAGATTATACTCTATTTGCCGCTAATTGGCGTGTCAGGGCGTCAGTGAGACGTGCGTCTGCTGTNCGNAAGACTTNTCAAGGTTTNATGGATCGGAGTAAATCTCAATAATATAGGGTTACCATACGTCCTTCTTTTGGAGGATTTGTCCTNCGTTTTCAAGAAATGTCCTTCTTTTTGACAATCTGTCCTTCTTTTTAGCCTGATATGCCCANAAAGACCACGAAANACGTTAAATTTAGGGCCTAAAAGATAGACGACGGGTTATGCTGGAGATAAATCTGANTANTGACCNTTTTTATTTTAGTCAACACATATATTATAAGATGAAAGCGGGTATCTCGAGAAGCTTAGATATTGCTTAGTCAGCATAATAAGATTTCCGGTAAATATTAAAAACTGTTCTTAGTCCTCCTGTCCAGTGTATTGGAGCTGGCGTAAATTTTTAACTACTCCAGCTCCGGTTGCGGAGCTCTCTTCTGTCATGAACTAGCTCTGGCTCCAGTTACGGAGCTCCTTGATGCCGCTGCTCCGGCTGCAGATCCGGCTCCGTAAAATATCGAATGGTTCAGTCAGTTGTCAATAAATAACGTTGCAGCTATGAACACACAGGGGTCGTCGCACCGAACCGTCATTTTGTGTAGGTATGCAAAGTCCTGTGACGTCATAATTACTCTGTGTCGAGTGTCGAGAACGGCATGGTCGTAAGAGAACCCACTTGTCACTTTACTCCACGGCATTGTTGTGTGCCGCATCAAAACACTGATGTGAGGTTTGAATACCCGCGCTGCACTCGCTCATATCAAGCCATAAAGTTGACCGTAATCTTAAAAAAATTGTGCGATTGTTCAAGTGCAACTGCAGCAAAACCGCAACATGAGCGCATGTCGCAATCTTACCAGTAAAAATTCACTTTCTACCATATACCCAATGGGTTGAAATTCGATATTGATGCACTCGTTACCGGTCTGTCTGGTGTCGATCAGGTTTACTGGAATATAGAAAGTTTTCCTTCAGCGGAATCGAATAAATTGAGAATTATTACCTCTGAGAATCTGATGCTGCATCAAAATTTGACAACTGCCGCCGTGCATTATACACCATGTACCTTGTCAGTAACGTATTAAACTACACGCTCTTATATGGGACAGTGCGTGACAATTCAGGAATGCGACTATTGCAGGCCCACAAGAATATAGGCACACAACAGACAATTTCATACTGGAAACCGCGCATGCAATCACTAATTCCTCTTTTATATCCAACACCATGTATCTCAGACGTCGAATTGACTCGATATCATCGCGAAAATTGTTCGCGAACTATAGAGGCGTTCTGGGCTGCTTCGATGCGTTTTTCTATTTACGTTCGAAGGTCCTTACAGTTACAGAATTAAACTACACGATCATGCGCACGATTGAATTCCAATTCGCAGGCCTACGCAATAACATGCTGTTCAATTACGCGGTACGAATAAAAAGCAATTACTAATGAATTGGTATTTGCTCGTATAATTCAGAGAGTATAAGGTGTATCTCCACGCGAGCGCCTCCTAATCGACATGTGCAAGTGCAGTTAGGTCAAGTTTATCCTATGACGTCGCTTCGTCTAATTCAGTTTGTCTCAAACTGGGGAAAGCATCTTGAGGGGGCGCGACGTCACCTGAGAGAAGTAACGTTCATGAATTCGCAATGTCTTTAATTTGCACTAAAAGTTACAAGTTTAAATAGTGGCATTAATTGCATATTGCGTTAGAGTAGCATCGTACTATCCATACACCGATGGTACATTGTGACTGATACCGGATCTTGTGCCGATCAGAAGATGTCTCTGAATTAGGATGAGAGAATGCACGTAGGTCAGTGGTTCTCAAACCTTTTTAGACACGCTCCTTGAAGATACTGGGAAATTTCGCATCCCCTTATCGCCATATTGAAAAACTGCTGTTAAGAGCACCAAGAATGTTTGCTATCGCAACACATAGTCTGATGGCATTCAGTGTTATAGCTGTTGAGAGACCTCTCAAATATGAAATCCTGACTATACACAGGGCAATAATTTGCAGTTAGACGTAAATCGGGTGGAACGAGAAAAATTCGTAGTTGAATAATTTGTGACAGATAATCATGTAGCACGTAGCAAATAATATTTTAGCAATTTTAGTATCTTATACCTTTCATTTCCTTACTTCGACTCATCTCAAGCGTCACTGACCAGAAGCTAAATCGAAAACGAATGGCGCGGCCCCCAGTTTGAAAACCACTGATGTAGATGCTAGCTGAAGCTTTTGTGATCTGTCCGTCAAGCATCTGTGGAGAATGCTTAGAAAGACACAAATTTATGGAGAAATGAGACATTTGCCTATAAAGTCATGTCTTATGTAATGTATAACATGTCTTTTGAATTTAAGAAACAAGGATTTAAATCGAAGTGAGTATTATAACTTTGAAGTAGCCCCTACGAGTCTATTCAATCTGGACACATTTTGTAAAATACCACTCTCAAGGAGCGTATTTTATGGCAGCCCAAAGCAGCAACACCAGGCACTGGTCAGATAATGCATTGGTTTAGAGACGTTCCTAGTTATAGAGAGTCGGATCTTGAACAGTTATGATCGTGATTCTAGGAGTAGCAAGTGAAAAAGTGATCAGTAGGGCGATTTTTTGACATATCAAAAAAAGTCAAAATTAGGTCAAAATTGTAGCGTCTGGTTAAAAAATGTCAACATTGTTTACAAAGTTAAAACGTTTTTGCAACCTCCATTTCGTTTGTATCGTAGATTTTGCACTGTCGGTGAACTTTTGAGATTTTACAGCTTGTAGCCTACTTTGTAGGCCTACTGTTGTAGCCCATTGTCTGCTCATTGTGAATCATAAACATTCAAATGAAACAAATAGGTCGATATAGTTATATGCTCAACGTACCGCAATATCCTAACTGAAGCACGACTGCGTGAGCATTGCATGGTTCTTATATCAACAAGCGCACGATGAAAAATTGTGATGTAGACAACATTGCCAGAATGAAGCAACACGGTTCATCACCAGCAGTGTACGTTTCAGTGTTGCCAGCCAACAACTGCTGCTGTTAAACGTTCTTTCTCCATTCTTGGCAAGCTACTTAGTACGGACAGACATTTTCTACCCGACAATGTAGGAAAGTATCGTTGGTTGGACTAAATTTTTTTTTTAATATTTCTACCATAATGCGTAATGAAACTACTGTAATTCTTCACAGGGCCAGATTTTGTTAGATTAAAGTTTTTTCATGNAATAATTTGTCAGTTTTTGAGGCTAAAAAGTTTTTTTCAGACCAAACTACTTCGTAACGACAGACAGTTCAAACTAGAAATGAAGATAAATAGAACAATTCTAACATTATGTGGGAAGACACCTAATTTGCATACGTTATGTCAAATTTGGTAAAAGTTTTGATTTTTAGGTCAAAATCTTACGTTTTTTAGGTAAAATAATCGCTCTAGTGATCANCATCGAGCATCTTAATGGAAAANNGGCGCGATATGGGGATATGAGGGATACTGCAAATATTGAGAATGGACAGTAAGATTAAGTTTGGCGCATTGGTCGAGTTGGGATATAATTACGCCTACCATGTTATCAGCATCCGCAAATTCGAAATTTATCCATCGGCAAGTGAAATGAAAGTAAAATTGTTACGTNTGAGTTTGATGTCTTACATTCCTTGATAGTTACAGGTAAAAGCTGCAAACCCGAAGCCAAGTAAAAGAGACNAAAAAGGCACAAAGACGTATTGAGCCAGAAGAAGTGCGACAATTCTGCGCACGTGAAAGTGCCAGATGTTGATAATGTTTTNGTGCTTTCGAACGTACCATATTTCATTGCACTGTGTGACATTGCTGTGGATGTGGGTTGCTCAGGAGCCCACAGATATGTGATTTCCACTAACGTNCGTGTCTTTCTTTGCATGTNTGGTGTACGATAGATCGAGGTTTACAGCATCCTACGGTAGAAAATGGTACCGAAACTATAAATCCTGTTGATAAATTAACTGTTAGTGGCANGGAGCGTAAAATTTCAGTACTCGAAAAATTCATCCCTCACTCCTCGACACTTACTCACTACTCAACACATTTGTGCCTTTATTCCCACTCACCCGTCATCGGTCTTATCATATCAATATAGGCCTGCCCAAGCTCATCGGAGTTCGTGTTATTTAACAGTGACTGTGATTTTTGATATCACGATAGAACTCTCCACACCAACCCAACCTCCGCCAAATNCGCATCCGCATACCTTGTTTGCTACAATGCAGTAAAGGATTTTATACACAACCTTTTATAAAGCGTGAAGTGTGTAACCACGATTAATCTCTTCTACATTCGACGATCGATATNCGACTTGTTTGTGGTGTTCATGCTTGTAGCCGCCGTACGGCCCTAAGGTGTCGCCGTGACTCCTTCGCACTCCNGCCAAGCAAGGAAGTGGACTCAGTGTCATTGGTACAGCACAGCAGTAACTAGGTTTGACGTATCGTGGTGCAATTCACTGTTTGNCNCACGTGCGTTGGTGGTAGGATCGTTTTAGCATTAGTTTGGCTATTGGAATAGGGTTCATTCATTCAATGTCTCACTGTTTTGATATCTTGTTACAGTCAAAGTAAATCTATAAATATATTAAACTAAAAAACTCGGAAGACACATTGTCAAGTAAGACGCTTGGTATTTGATTAGTTTAGGACATATTTGCCAATGTTTATTTTATTTCATTTTTATTAGAAAACACGCACCAACAAAGCGAGTCTTTTTCTCTGTGCCGAAAGNGTATATAAGCAGCCAGATATTTCAATCCACCCTGTGGCGCGATCTGCGGGTTGCGGCTATAATGCTGTTCATAGACTGCGATAGTCATTTGCACCCGACCTATATTCCTTATTATAATTCGAGTTATGCTCTACCCACTTGTAGCACACGGCCCTCCTCCTGGCGTTTTTAGAACACGGATCCAATGGCGAAGAGGTTCCAACTGACTTTTCTGAGCAAATAAAGTCAGTAAACACTTGACAATTTAGTTCAAAATACATTTGGTNATTAGCCAGTCGATACAAAGCTTTTAATCAAATATTTTATACAAACTAATCATAGAGACTGATTCATTTCAATATTGATTATGACGACCCAGTATATTATAGCCCTGCAAGGAGTTACGGTTTGTGGTGATACGCATCCATATTCTTTAACTGCACCTAATACATATTCAAATGTAAACGAACAGATTTTGCAGGTTNAATGNCATTCAATTCATGATTGGTGATTACTTACTCCGTTGGNATATGAATAACAAATGGATTTTGCTGAATTATACTATATGACNAGAATATGTATAACAGATATATGCTTCATAAATAAGCCGCGGAAATTTGCCGAAATAAACCCAACATATACACAAATCATAATTCCCATTTTCTGTGAATACTTGCTTCCCGCAACGCCGTTTGTGAATTGCACATGTGTCTTGTGCAATAGTAGTCTTCGCAGAATCTGAATNAGTAATTACTAAATTAGCATTGATGATTATTAGGGCAAGTTTTTGCAACTTTTGCAACTTTTTTACAGCTTCATACAGCTTCCTAGATACTTAGAATCTATGTAGGCCTACTTTGTACTATGATGTTTTAAGCTGATTGGGGAATTTTATAGTTCAACTTTTTACAACATTTCTCTATTTTTCATACCAATTTTTACTGCAACTTTAGTCACATATCGCGTAAAAATGTAAAGGAGTGATTCAAAAACATGCTATAAGCTATTTCGAGTATGGTTCAATTCTCTTTGATTTGCATAACAAAAAGCTATCAGATGGGTTAGTTGCATCTCACTGTTATCTATGACAAAATGGCTTGCAAGCAAGAAATTCAACTACCCCTGCCAATCACGACCATATCCGAACAATATGTAAACAGGTCGCTTTATTATTTTGTCGTTTCACCAACGCCCAGACGAGACTGCTACAAATTACATTTTCAGTGGGTTACCTTATTCAGGATATCGATTTTGTTAAAATCGCCAAGAGTGAGTGTTTCTGCGACGCCGTGGGTGAAGTTTGCCGACCTAGGGGGTTTGATGTGTGTTATTTGACTTGTTTTCGGGGGAGGGGGTTATGGCTGTGCTGTTTGGCTTTCTTGCTGTGTACCAGTAAAAATGTAATGTTGGGCTGTATTGACATAATGCCAGAATGTTCGTGAAACGGCAATGTAACAAATTTGACAGCTCTGCAGGAACTAGTTTATTAAACGGATATTTTTGAGTATCTCATATTTCAAATGCAACCCTACACCCTCGTGTCATGAATAGTTTGGATTTGATATACGTCATGACGTTTTCAACAAGGCTGTCATCGATATAGTCCTATGTTTCATGTCAAACTAGTCGAGACTGTTGAAAACTTTCTGAAATCTAACTCACCACCGATTCATAGAATAATATACCAGCTCTGTAAATCCTATAGGGATTCGAGAGCTATTTACAACGTACAGTCGTAAAGTTTGAAGCAAGTATCCTTAGCGTTAGCCTGTATGCTTTGTACAACAGGCGCGGCCAACCCGTGGCCCGCGAAGGTTTTGAGTGGCCGCGAATTAATTCTCGATATTAGCCAGGTAATTTATTGCTAACTTGCAAGGTCAACTAAAAGTTTTATTAGCCTGACTGACCGCGAAATTTGGGATATTGATGGCTAAGATATCAGTCCCGACGCATTGGCGTAGCCAGGGTCCAGCCACATATTTCGTAAATTTTCTTACATGGCCATAAAGTAAAATATTTCATTGCACATTTATTTGACATGATATTTTTCTAAGCACTTCGCGCGATTTATTGTCATACGATTTCTTGCTTTTCGTATTAGTGCCTACTCCTGAAAATTAATAATCCGCCCCATTTACAGAATTGAGTCCAACTATATATTCGCAATTATGAGAGAACGTGTCGTCCAACATGCAAATTCACGTCTGCACTCGCAGAAAGATCGTCGGCGACGAAACCTTTGCACGAAATGACAGATGAATGTTCACCGAAATCTTCAATATTTATATGTCCAAGCGCCGAGTAATGCTGTCCTTGCCAAGTAGGAATACCGGTATACCGGGCCACTCTATGCATGGTGCTGTCAGCATGAAAGATCAACACTAAACGAGCATGCACCTAGACAATCTCAAAAATTTTACCATATACTGGAAATCTAAAAAGAGGACACTTTTTCAGAAATTTGAGACTTGCAAACCCGGAGAAGAATTTTCAAAAACCGGTGAATTTTTTCCACTTTGTGATCGGTTGACTAAAAAAAAAGGTCAACTTCTCGCTCAGAGCTAAAATCACCGTTTTTCACTCCGAAATACCCGCCGGAGCGTCACTTCTGTGCTAATTTACGCCATATCATTCGCAATTTGCTCTAAATCTGACCTAAATTTTCAAAAAAGAGGACAAAATCTCAAAAAAGAGGACAAAGGGCGTCCTCCGAGGACACTGACAAAAAATCTTCTTAAAAGAGGACGTATTGTAACCATATGATAAACCGTCCCCCATCACCTTGTTCGCTTTTGCCACGAAATTTTTGTTGTACTATTTAGGGAGCCAGCGTTAAGCGCAAAAATTGTCAATAATTCATGATAAAATCGGCCTGTAAGATCGGGATACAGCAGATACAGCTTTATATCCACAGGGTGATACAGCTTTATATCCACAGGGTGATACAGCTGATACAGCTTTATATC
>ATSW01004478.1:0-17889 GCA_000444245.1 Botryllus schlosseri
TATAGATATAAATAGGTATTGATAACTTTCAAAACCGGAGGAAAATCCTGAAAAAATAATAAATTTTTTCCACTTCGTGGTCGCTTGACTAAAAGAGAAAAAGAGGCTCAACTCCCGGAAAATACAGTTTTTCTTTCACATTGACAGGTGGTTGACTGAAAAAAATGGTCAACTTTCCGGTCCAGCTCCCGAAATAGTCGTCGAAGCGTTCCTTAAGTGCTGACTTAATATCAGTCGAATTTGGCCCTATATGTAACCAAAATCCTCAATAAAGAAGACATAATCTCAAAAAAGAAGACATTTGGGTGTCCTCCGAGGACACTTTAAAAAAATCAAAAAAGAGGACAATTCATCTTATAAGAGGACGTATGGTAATCCTATGATAACTAGATGTGGAACACGTGACTCACGGTTGAATACGCCGAGATGCATACTGCTTAGCCGGATAAAAGCAGCATAATTGGTAGTCCTATAGCCGTAACTGCCGCACCCCAAACCCCCCAATTGAGGGGGGCCGAGCTCGAAGGGGGCCCAAAATTATTTCGTGAATTAGCATAAATTATAGAGTAATTTTTGAAAATTTATGCGAATTTTTTGAAAATCTTTCGCGCTATGCGCGATTTCAATTCGCCGCATAACTTGATTATTGGGTAGGCTACTTTTCCCCAAGAAAAATACGCAAAATTTATAGAAATGGGCATATCAGCGTTGGCCATGACCGCACCACAACGTACCAAGACATATAAAGTTTTAGGCCATGTAACATGTGACTCCAAGAAGTGTGTCAGAACGATTGGGAGCGAGAAAGCCATGGCCGTAAAGGAGTGCTTTTATGCTGACCAAAAACTTCGTTATATATACAAAATAGCCTACATATAGGTTTAATTGTCCATATAGGCGCCTAAATGACTGGCGCCGAATGTTCTTGTCTTGGCAATCTGAACCTCACAAGACAAATACCATCCCGCAGGAAAGAAAATTATATGCCAGCGAAGAAATACCAATCTGAAATCGTGTGATCTTTCAGTTTAGTAGGTTTGGGCAATTCTACATTTTTTGATATAGCAAACAGGAGGTCACGAAATAACATCAGTAAAGAAGTCATAACTAGGGGTCCGCCCCTCCGAAGATAGAACTTTACGGGGTCTGCAGTTTCAAAGACATCTCTCACTCAGCTCTACCGGTAAATCTGATTACGTGGGCAAAGAGGACGACCATGCAATTCCTGATCTTATTCACCGATTTTATCATGAATTATCGAAATATTTCACGTCGCGCTGTCTCACTAAACAGTACAACTTTAATTTCGTGGCAAAAGCGAACAACGTGATGCGGGGTCAGTTTATCACCCTATGGGAGCCCGGGGTCCTGACGAAGTGCTGTTACGTTCCTGCCAACGGCCTATACCCCAGAGATGTTTTATTGAGGGGGCCTATACCTTTTCAAACACACCGCACTCAGCTCTACCGGTAAATCAGATTACGTGAACAGAGACAGGATGAAAATTGATAGCAATACATGCAATTCCCGATCATATTGACCGATTCAGTCATGAAAGTAAAGAAATTTCTCGCGCTTCGCGTGGTTAGGCGAGAAAAGCTGATTCACTCAACGGACACCCAATACAGCAGATAAGTAGTGGTAAACAGTGTACAGTTTTGAAATATCGCCAGGGCAATAAAACTACTCCGAAATAGCCACGATGACTGTTTGGGTCCGTTTCATAGCCGTAGTATTCGTGCGGCCCCGACCGTACTCTGAAATTCTAAATTTGGCCCTCACACCGAAAAAGTTTGGGAACCACTGATTTGGAGAGTCCGCTACAGTGACTATGGTCTTCAATCGCCGTTTCGATATCATCATATCTCGACCGCCAGAAGTGGTCAAAGTAATCAGCTTTGACTCCCTTAGTGGAGGCTTACCCGGGAGCAGCCCGAGGGCTATACTGCGTGCCCAGATTGTGGCCAAGTCTACAAGATCAGGAAACTGAACGTCCACAGATGAGCGAAACATCCAGCCTGAGCGATCTAGAGCTCGTGGATACCACGAACAACTGGTCCTATTGCTTGTTCAATCTACTCTTTTTACAATATTGAGACGGACATTGTATCAGCAAAACTATGTCACTCACTAACATCAAACTAAAATGGTTGAAAACATCATTCAGACTGTGGAAACTCAGGGATATATCCATAATTGGGGATGTAATTTTCCTTATGATAAGATTCGCAAACATATAAAATCTAAAAGGTTTGCTAATTGAGTTTACGACCTGTTTCTATAACATTAGCCATCTTCACACGCAGGCTATCTATTAGTGCGGAGCATGGACCGGAGCCGGATTGGATATCCGGCCAGATTTTTTCAATTTTGGCCGGACCGGATCGGAGCCGGAACAGTACTTTTTTGATGCGGCCAGAATCTATATGGATAAGCATGACTTTTGTAACTAAATAACCTCCAACCAACCACACGCAAGTCACCACCAAGCCAGTCTGAAAATAAACGAGCGATATTTATAAATTCACGAAACCACCGTACCGTGTAGGGCCGGATTTCCGGCCGGACATTTTCATTTTTGGCCGGAGACGGATCGGAGCCGGACCAGAGAATTGAAAAACCGGATCGGAGTCGGACCAGAGAATTTGTCGATCCGCACTACTATCTATATCTAGGCCCCTTCTCGCCATCTGATCCGCGTATAAGCGGTGCAACCACAATTTAAGGTAGGTATGGATTGAAAATACATAGGGAATANGAGNNNNGCATTACATATTGGTCTTCGGTACTATACAATTCATACAGCAGTGTTGACTTCCGAAATCGATAGCGCGTTTCACTGCGCTGCGATTGTCCGATTGTTAGCGAATAGTGAGTGAGGCTATTGTTTCTCTGCGTTGACATTGTACGTAATATTGCTGAATTTCACATTCCTTGGTTATTTTGTGGGGGTTCCAGTGTACTACGATTGCTAATATTCGGATTTTAGGAATCGGTATAGCAACAGCATTTGATTGACACCAGTTATTACGAATTCTGCGCTGTTTGTGATGAATTACATTGTCGCAGGTGAGTCACGACCCGCCCGTGCCTTACACCTGTACCTCACCTCTCCTTTGGCGCTGTATTTTTGAGCAATAAATATGAAAATTGGTGATGTTGGATGACAATATATTCAAATTTAGTGATGGTTTATATCAATAATAATCATTGAAGTTTTCACAATTTTCTTTACTCATCCTGGCGACAGGTGAGGCCTGCCTCACTTGTCTTCCCTGGCCGCACGTCACTGGTACATTGATGGGCGCGAATTGGATGGTATTAGCCCGTACCCGATGGTTGTTATAACAACTTTGACTTGATCCCGAATATAGTATATACATTTTTTGTATCGTTAATTATTCGAGTGGTCATCGTTATTCTAACGATTAGTATGGTTTGAATAGCACTTCCTCTTGTAGAAACTTCAATAAAACCTCGTATAACACGTCTAATATCAAAGATACATCATTAAATGAAGTTTCCAACATTTACGTTTTAGTTGTATATGTATATTTGAAATTTGTGTTAATTTCGATTATGGAAGATTCGCGGGTCTGCAGCACTTATTACCATGTTTTATCGGTCTGCAAGGTCAAGAAGGTTGAGAATCACTGCGATAACAGGCTACATCTCGGTGTACTACTAATCATCTGCATCATGGAGAACAATTGCGCACGGACACTATGAGATAACCTCAGATGAGTACACCCACACAGAGAAAATGACGAAACTGCGACATGGAAGAAATTTTATTGTCGAACAATGCAGGAACTTACAAATTAACACACAGCCTATCGGACAGTTGCAGTTGACTCATTAAAAGCAGTGCTAAACCGGACTAGTGACACGATCTCTTTTCGTATAAAATGTTCATAAAATTTTTTCAAAATTCATCTTTGCTAAAAATGTGGTGTTTACTCTCCCATATAGCCTGATATTTTCGCTTAGGCTTATGAGATCACTAATGACCAATCGGTCGTCATTACGGATCTTACAAGACACACATATAGCACTGTCACCTATGGCGAGCGAGTCTGAGTTGGACGAGGGTGGCCATGACCACTATTCAATGACAAAATTACTGGAAAGCAGAAGTTTTAAACGAACTGTTCACCATCGCAACAACCAACAACTGGTTATTTTCCACCGAGTTGTTGCATTCGGAACATGGGCAAGAAATGCAGGCCCGTTATTGATATTGAGTACGGGCGAATAGAGAGAAATAGATATATACGGTATATGTAGAAATATATAATTANTNCATNTTACAGTTGGAAGTTTTTGTTTGCATTGACATTCATGTTCACAGTGTCTGTAGAAGTAAAACCTTCTCAGCCACCATCACCCGCATTTTATTGTCTGAGCCATGTCCATTGCGTTTTATTGTGATATTATCGTGTGGTATTTTGTGTCATTTTAATTTTTCTTGGGGTCTGATTTATGATATCGCTGCGATTTGTGAAATAAGAACATCTGATCTCATTGAGAAAAATCAGACATCAGTGAAGTCAAATTAGTGCTTCTCCATTAGTGTTAATTGACTGATGTTTAGACTTTATATTTACCATATGTTTTTGTGATATCATTGTTACGAAAATGATAAAAAAAAATTGATTTCTATAAGGATTGACATTATTTATTGAAGATAGTGAGAAAACAATCGCAACATGGCATGATCTGATGGTGAATGTTAAGACAATATTGAGATTATTAAGAATATTTGGATAATAGTTAAGATAATTTCAAGGAGGCAAAACTGGATGTATATTTCCATTAGACTATGAATTTGTACAACCCGCCCAAGGCTGTCTATAGAAATAGGATATTTACGCTTTCGATGGTGTTTCAAGACTTTCCGAAGCAAAGTGAGATTGATTATGTGGACATCCGCACACATATGCAGTAATTATACCCTTGATAAATCAACAGATTTATAGGAACTACTAAATTGATTGGAACTGGTGATTGTCGGAAGAATGGAACTGAGAGACGATTAAATAAATAAATAAATATATAAAACTAAAAAACATATTCTCTCAACCAGGATATGCGGATGATCTCGCACTAAGCTATCTCTTGTTGAAAGTGGGAAATTATAACCAATGTAGATGGTTATATATATCTTATATATATCTATACAAACATACATTTCAAGGTATGAAAACGGGCAGAATGTTGAGTACATTACATATATTAAAGAGAATTAAAGCGTTGCGATTTCGTTTCAGTTGTCAAAATTTGAATCCCTATTTTAACGGCAGTAAGCCAAACATATGAACATATGCATTGAAGGCAGTGTTATTTGCAATTTCTGCTCAAATTGAGATAGCGTTTATTCTACAATCGATGGAAAACTTAATCCATAGAAGCATAGCCTGTGCTGTTGCCATTATTGACAAACTCCAGGCACTCTGATAAACCTTCGCTCCGTCGTGCATAAAACTGTAAACATAGTACTGAAAATACAAATAAAGTACGTAAAGAAACAAATTGACATAAAAAGTAGTCGTTACACAAAATCTCAGAAGCATAGAACAACGATTGCATTAGGATGCAATCTAACGCCCCACTATCAACAGTAAAATGTACATTACGCCAGCGCTAATGAATCCAGAAACAGGTACGGTAACAAACCAGGCGACTGCGATATTTCGTACCGTGCTCCATGTCACAGCACTTCGCGAACGAAACCATCCTATAGAGACGACAGATCCAACCTGTAAAGAGAATTTAACATGATATGCAGTACGGATGTACGGATCATGGTTTTTCGGGATCCTATTTCCGTATTTTATGTTTAAGTACAGATCCAATAACATCGTGATCAAGACTACGCTGCGCATCTATTGACACTCCTGTCCTGTCATCGGTATTTTATAGTTGTATAGGCCTACCTCGGCAATGCATTGGATTTTGTGACGAATGAAATTTGATGCAATGCGAAAATTAGCCGAGTACAAGTTCATACAAAACATTGTAGTAAACAAACAGAAGGTCACTTTACTGCTCTAGAAATTTAGAACCCAGTCCTGATCCGGATCCGGCACTGGAGCAAAAACGCAGTTCTAACTCTATCTGAATATGTTTTAGTATACAGTTATGTATGACCTGACCATTCACCTTGCAATGAGTAGTCGATACCGGGATCCCCACGTTGGAAGCCAGAAGTACAGTAAGTGCGGTCATTAACTCGATACAGAATCCTCTGCAAACAAAAGCAAGTTACTAAACTGAAGATTGGGAGACAAGTTGCCAATATATATTTTGATTGAATTCCATGAGAAAAACAACAACAACAACAACAACAACAGGAAATACCGAAATATATTTGATACTGCACAGCACAGTCATATTTACTTGCGTGTAAGCGCGCTAAACTTTCATGTGGGCCACTATTATTGCTAGTATTAATATTTAGGATGACACATCCGGCGCTTATCTTCTCGTCGGTCAAAAGCACAACGGCCAGGATTTAAGTATCACAAATCAGTAGACGATAAATGTAAACTTTTATTTGTGTACAGTAAGCTACAAGTACACTGTTCCCAAATCATGTTCTGAGAAATGCAAAATTGCTAACGTCTTGAGGTGGACATATTTCTTGACCCGAAATCGGAAAATTCGAGATGACTGCACTTGACTTGAGTTAACAGTTAACTGACTCGTTGCTTGACAGTTTTGAAATAATTTGACTTGAACTCGCATAAAAATTTGTATAGTCATAAACTGACTTGTGACTCGAGGGTAGAGTTACTTGATCCGGATGTGTAGCCGAATGCTGGATTAAGTGAGTTAAGAATGACAAGTGACCCAAAGTCGGACGGCCCATATCCCAGGTAGCGGTTAAGATCTCGAAGTATTCCGTTAGATTGGGATATCTTGAAATTGGTGGAGGTATTGGCCATCGTGGGTATGATAGAGTACTAACGCCAAATTCCATTTGCGACTACAATGCATTGGATACGATTAATTACACTGCTGAAATTAAATTGCGATTCTAACATTTAGTACAAAGACTTGCTTTTTAGCCCCTCTATACCATTACACCAGTAACAGAATTTCTTCTGGCTAAGAAATCTAACATCAAGATAGGTTGCTTTCTGGGCCCAACACCAGTGCACCAGTAACAGAATTTGTGATGTTTTATGGTAGAAGTGAATAATGAGCATAGTGTAGATTTTTATAGTGGTCACCAACACGCGAATCGCGACCTGACTTCTATTTCGGAAAATACGTGTGACTATGTATTTCTAAATGCTGGAAAAATTTCGGTTATCAAATAGTTAACAGGTATTAGGGGTCAATATGTAAATACCGCGGCCCGCGGCGTCTGTCAAGTTGGAAATTGGCCAGCTACGTATTTTGAGTTTGAGGCTCCCTGTTATAGAATAAAATTGAACAAACTGAAATGGCATGATGGTGCAATAAACCTTTCGCAGCTGTACGCACCATTTCCAATTATACGTAGCCTACATACACTACGAAAACTTGGAATCAATTAGATGATCGGTCTAACCTGGACGGCGTCAATTTGGTCAAATCGTTGCCAATGGTCTTGATGACTCTCCTGCCTAGGATCCAAAGACCGGCGATAATCCCAACACCTCCATACAGAAGCAAATACCAGGGTGTTGCCGCGGTTTGGGACACTTCACCCGAATGGTAGATCAACCAAAGCGCAATCAGTGGTCCGATTGCATTGCTGTGAGAAAACCATTTCATTACTGAACTCTGCATAGTGCACAATGATTCGAGTACTCGAATGTGAATCAAATATGAATCCTAATGATTCGAATCGAGAAGTCGGTGATCATTTTTTCGAGTAGTGTAATGATACGTTCCTTGTCACTAAGAGTTAATTTATCAATGAAAATTCTAGTTTCGATACTATATTCCTATAAACCTGGAATGGTTGCATCGCACCACATAAAACATGCAGTACAAAGCTATACGCACGTATGTGGAAATGACATCAGCTAATTTGTGATTAACCAACAGCATTGTCACAAAGTTCAATGGAATAGGTGTGTTCGAAAATTGCTAAGTCTTTACTTTGATGTAGAATTGCCATCACGTTCTTTGGGCCTTAAAGGGTACATATTTCAATTTTCCATACCATCCATACTGATGAGACGTCATAAAGTGATACTAGAATAGCCTACTCGACTTGTCGCTTAATGCTCGATTCATAATCGAATTACTCAGTTACTCAATTTTGCCCGCCCTAGTCACGGCTCGTTCAATTTTATTGCCAAGTTTATATGTATCAATTCGATTGCGGTCACTGCCATCCAAAACTCAACGACTTCTTCACTTTCGAAATCTAAAACAGACAATCTAACAATTGTCGAGCATGAGCATTGAGCATGGGTATGTCCAAATTCAAGTTAAAAACAACCAGATTTAACCGAATAAATAGTACTGATGTATCGATCTTGCCTTCCGTCACATGCCACTTGATTTTTATCACTTGTCATTTTATGCTTTTTTCTATTAAATCCAGTGTGTGTATACCTCTTTTTCGTATCGACTTAGGGCCATCGCCTTGGAGGTACGAGGTTTAGTTATACAGGGTCCGTGAAAGGTCCCTCAAAATTGGCTACAAGCCGAGTAAATATATCCCGGATCCGTCGTTTGCTCAATCCATCGTTTAAGGAGTAGAATGTATTGTAGATGATCCTCACGCCGAAAAGGTGAATTTTCGGTAGTTATTAGCAGATTGTAGAGTCAATGAATGAGGGCCGAACTCTGTGTATTTAGCACACTGATTCGGCAGTATTCATCGATTGGCCTTCTTAAGTGATCTTCTGTTGCTCTTCATTCAGTGTGCTTGCCTTATATTTACGTGTTCTAGACCAAGGTGGGTGTTTGATTGAAAGACTATATAGGCTACTGTATACTCCAAGTCGTTCGACGCCTTCTTATCTGTTCATGGTATAGCAATCTTGCCGTATTTTAAATGGATGAAATTCGTAGTAGAACTGAACTGAACTGAAAGTATGATCGATCATACGCCTACCTCACATCATTTCCGCCATGAGCAAAGCTGCCAAAGCAGGCGGTCAATATCTGGAGCGATGAGAAAATCTGGCGCACAGATTCTGGGTCTTCATCCTCATCCTCACCGTCCTCGATATTAATATTCTCGTGTGCGACCTCCTGCAAGGCAATCGGGGTGTGAAAAAAACATTTCGAGAATGACCAGTAATCGCGACGGTGTTGTAGCGAAAGTAGCTGTGCTATTTCTTGTATGTAGTTTACATCATTACTCAACTGTTTCCTCTTCGTTGCCTCTATACCACCGTAACTGAATATATGTTGCCTGCTGTTTCTTGTGCATTTTTCACTACTGCAGGTCTACTGGCAATGATAAACCTGGGGCCTGTGTTACGGCCAGCTATATGATGCCCATAGTCGGTGTCATAAAAAAGCCTATAACTAAAGTTGAAAGGACTATAAGTCGGCAACTCATGAATCATAAATACGATTATTGACCCGTTGTAGAAAGGATCGAAATTTTGAAACCTAGAATATCACGCAAGTATAATAAGTGCAAGTAATTATGGTGTAGTTCAATGATGATCTTAGCAAAGCAAACTTATTCTGTTAGCTCCATAACATTCCGAAGTTGAACAGAAATCCCATTACGTCCGTTTGGACATAATATTGCCGACTGAACATGAACGGCCATAAGATATATATTCGGGCGATTGTTAGTATTCGGACGAATCCTGTATTCGGCTCTAATACGAGCATTCGAGTGAATCAGGGAGTCGGATTTTACGGTGTCTATAAACATCACATCACATGTCCAAATAAATCACTAACTATTTTATGGCCGTGCAACACAGGGTTACTCAATTATCTTCTTGCTAATCATTTAAATTTCGGTTCTAAAGCGCCGAGAGGGAGTCGAAGGCAGTGGTGAAGATTTTCACTGAACATACAGATTCGTAATATACACTTTATAAAGTTCAAGCTTGAAAACGCTGAAGCTCTGTACTTTGATTTTGCAAATTAACAATAATGGATTTGGTATTGTCAATAGGACAAAGTATATTATATTGAGGCCGATGAGGTCCGGCCCCAACAATGATAACGTTCACAGTCGGACCGCGGTCTGCCAGTTGAGTATAGCCCTGGTAGAGAAATAACATGATGAGATGAACCACCGTTGCATAAAGCTATGTACATTCGATTTCAGGAGTGTCGTAGTGTCTCTTCTAAGCTGTACTTCCATGCTTGAACTGTGTGAACAATAAACATCCAAAATACAAACCTTCTCTTTTCGGGCTGCATCGTACAGGACTGAATCGGATTCGCCATCCCCGTCGTAGGAGGAATCGGAAGCTTTTGATGTTGTTGAGAGGTCCTGCAGAGAAGGAATGTCTCGAAAATAACACCCAGCCATATTTAGACCCAAAAACGTTAAACATTTTGGGATATTTATATCTACTTGAAAAGTTATTTGGGCAAAAAAATTACTTTTAACAAATCGGAGTTTAAAATATAACTTTGGATAGTTTTAAAATAAGTTTGTATGGCTTTTTGGAGTAAAATTTCGTCTGAAATGAATCCTGTATGTAACTAAATATATATTTGACGACCGCACAGTCTACTAATATTGTCATTAGCCGTTCTGCGTTAATCACGGAGAATTATGTTGCATATTGTATATGCTCTCAGGTTCGAGCCAAAATACAAGAGTTAACGTGTACGATTAGAGTATTTAGTTGTTTGTATCAAGGTAAAACCATATACAAAGATTAGAAAAGACAATTGTGTAATTTATCCCATCCAGAGTGTGCTAATTATTACAATGACAGTCAATTTCCTGTAGCTGCTCGTGGCCCTTCTCTTTTTCATTTGAACGTCCCGAAATCTACGATATTGAAGCTGCGAAAGCCGATTCTCTGTCGCCAGAAGGAAAGCCTCTACACTCTTGGAATAATTCATTAATGTTCTGTGTCGCTGTTCTCGGTTGTTTATAACCGAATATGTTTTGTATCGTTGTCAGTGTCGTATCTTGCCTGTCTTCTAGTTGTTTGTTTCTGGTATTATTATGTCATAAGGATAAATAGTTCCTACATTTCGAATTTGATTCGCCCTTTTACTGACGTTCGCTACTGATGAGAGTCAGTCGTAAAGCTTTTAGCGAATAAATTTACGATATGAGGTTATTGTTTCGCGTTATTCTGAAGTTCTGTACCCTAAATGGGCTGTCCAATTGTGAAATTCTGCATTTATTAAGATTAAACTGATTATGAAATGAAACAAAAACTTAACCTAAACGTCCACTTGGCAGGTGAATTGACCTTAGTCGTGCGTGACGTCGGGTGAAGATATGACCCATTACCACAGAGACTGTCCTCAGTGTAAGAAATAGTGAAAATGCTGCAGTAAGAAGAATGGGCATATATTGGAAACAAGAACCAATCCAACAAAACCGATGCCAAATTCTGATTCGGCGGTCTCAGATTGCCCTTAATCCCGTGAAACATCGCTGGTATACCCAAAGAAATTAATTGTTTGTACTGTGTTATTACGCGGCCGAGCACTCCTTAACGCATTTCTCAATAGAACTTCCAATTTCGATATGGGTGAGGCGCATGTCTTATTTTATGAAATGAACCTGTTTGCTTTCGTACAGTATACATACATGAAAATGGTTCGATTCCGTGGTGAGATTGCCCAATAAAACGCACCTATCTTATCAACACATTGCCTCATATTATTGGTATTTGCCTAGCTGAGTAACATTTCATGTAAGGCCGGTAGCTTGTCTGTACTAACATATTGCTTCAACTTACGAATGATCTTTCCACGAGAGCATTGGATATATCGATATCGTCTGCACCTGTCAGCCCTGCAACGTACGCATATGTTATCGTTGATAGGACCAGAAGGTCGAGAACCTCTATTCTATCACAGTGCATATGTGACCGACATTCGGAAACGTATTTCGGATTCGGATTTAGTTTACGAGACAGAGCAGATGTTTCAGCGTGACTTACTACGGCTTGATTTCGGAAAATCGAACAAGGAATATTATATATTGGGAAATTATCTTGTTTGGAAGTGGGATATTGAACAATCAAATCATAGAAATATGTTATACAACAACTTCAAGTTAGTCGAAATAAAACCGATGGACGCCTTGTATCATCTGGGTATGTCCATCGGATGTTTGTCAAGGGCGAAACATTTCATATTACCAACGCCGCCAATCTACGTTTGGATATTCCTTGACATATTGACGTAATCACGTGTATCACGTTACGTTGTCGACACGGCTACGTGTGAATGCGGCATGGGCACGCAACATTTGTATCATGGCTACAAGTATTTTACACATTTGATCTGGTATATGTCGATGGCCTTCGTATAATTACGGATATGCCAGGCATCATATTAAGAATTGCTTGGTTCAAATGTCCCACTTAAGAGAAGCACCGCGTGACTTCACCTGTAGTCTAATGAGCATATATTATAATATCAAAATGTAATTGATACCATGTCTATACTCCGACATTTATTGGGGAATATACTTAAATCACCAAGATCCTCCCAACTATAATGACTAAGTATAGCAGGTAGAAGTCGTATGATGTGCAATATGACTACAGCTCCGAACAATGTACATGTAAATACGCTGAGCAAAAGATCCCAGTGCCGTCTAGTTACCGACAATTATTAACAATTGAACATGCGTAATTGATATAGAAAATAATATTTACCGTGCGTGAAACTCGCTTGCCTTTCAAAGTTATAATCTGATCTGTTGTCGACTGTGTCCTGATGAAAAAGTAACACAATTCACAAATCGTCTGATGTTCGAAACAAAATAGCAACAGTCGTCATTGCGCATTGTCTACGTTTGAAAATAATATGTTTACAAATTTCGCAGCACCGCTAGACAACCAAACTGTGGAATTTTTGGTGCCATTGTACGTCATGACCTCGTCGGGCTACAGACGTCGGGGATGAGGTTGGGCAAATGCTGAGCACACAGCAATGATCAACGAACATTCACGTCTGAGCAGTGCACAGAGTGCATGCTTATACAATTATACATTGATGACCGGTTGTTGCTAATGAATTCGGCACTTAGTTAATTTGGCGTTGAAAATATAATAACTATTATGAGTATGAAAGCGAATATATTGTATTCGAGTGTAAAAATTGCACTAAAAATGATCGTAAATTGGGATATACGGCATATGCTGAGGCCTAACATATGTACTATATATGTTGGGAGGATTTGTCCGCTTTTCTCGAGAAAAGTGAATGATCCTCCGAGGACGTCCAAAAATGCCAAAATGTCTTCCTTTTCGAATTTGGCTGGAACAGTTTTGAGCATCTTGCCGATTGTATATAATTTCACTGATATTTCGTGTAAACAATTTCACGATCTCCTTAAAATGATCATTCCTTGTTGACAGCAGATGAGGAAACCGCATAGAATTCATGGGCAGAATTTGAAAAATAAATTTGATTCGTTTTTAATGTCTGTTTTAGTAACTTGTGATTTGGTTTGGTAACTTTTGCCTGCAACTACCACGGAAATGTAAAAATCATGAATCTCAAAGTTAACAATCCGTACAGGCAAAACTGCCCGATTTTTTTATGCTGAAAATATGGTAGGCCTACACTTAGTGGATTCTGCACTTGGCATTCATTATGTATTAGTAATGTATTCGGTTTCGGAGTTGGGTTAGGTTCGTGTTAGGGGTTAGATAAGGTTTAATGATAGTGGTTAGAGACAGATTCACCAGGTACCTAATTCATTGGTAACTTGGTGGCGAGAAGCAGTTATAGGGCTCTCAGCACTTTTCAAACATACCTTTTTTCGTCTGAGAGTGTTCGGCGTCTGATAACCGGAATCGCTGAACATACCGTCAGGACACTTGTCCGCTTTCCGATGCAATGTCTCGTTGAAATCGTCAGCGATGTTCCTCCCAGATTCAGAATTTGAAGTTAAAGCCATCTGATCTATACACCATCAAAGGAGAAGGCACACATGTACAGATTGTACACTGTACAGTACGATGTAATCCCACTGACTGTGTTTCCCTGTTACATTAATGTATCGTAGCGCAAGCCCACGCCATACATAGTTCACGATTCTAGGGTATGCGTTTGGTAATCTATTACCTATATGTGGATTGAGATAAATGCTCCCTGGGTCGTGAATTGCGGGTTCAGGATGTGTGAAAGTGCTCGAGAGTATCTGTTTGGTTTCATGTATCGCCCAGTATCGTTCCAGGGAATCTAAATCTATATTAATGTGCGTCTCGTCTACAACAGGGTTTCTCAGACCGGGAGACTTTTCGGAGTTACGCGAGCAACTATATCCAGATCTGTCGCTGAAACAACGCTACCGATATCAGCCCGCCGTTATATTCGGACAAGAAGTCTTCTGCTGAGCTAAAGCGAGTATTAATAGGGACGTGTAAATATTGATGGACTAAATAAGCTTGATTTATTGATTCCGTGTGAGTAAAGGTTTTCCAGAGAACTCGAATTTAAACAGGAACTCAAATGGATAACCCAAATATCCATATTGCAAATATATATATATCTAACTCAGAGGTCGTTTGCACGCTACTATTGGCAAACAGCCGGCAGGAACGTGACGGTGCAAAATATGGAAGCCATTATTATATTATTTACATCACGAACGACGAAATTAGAAGTAAAATCCTTTATTGTGATAAATTATTTCTGACTCGTACATAACTTGATGATTTCTTTCATCACAACACCCATTGCATTAATACAGTTGTGAAAACACGGAGACTTTGCGGGCACCTCTGTTCGAGAGTGATAAACACACTAAAATGATCCAAACAGATTCCAAAGTGAAACCAATATTGCTAAACGCTAAACGTAAACAAAGCAATCTAATTGAAGATTTGTAAGTTACACATAAAATCTTTTTGCTTCCATAAACTGGGATTTGTCGACCGAATAAATTGCCGGTCCCTTGATAACAGACACCCGGAAGTCTTCGGTTTATAACGAATCTACAACTACAATGCATGTTGGGATGGAAGCATACTATTGTTACCCCAAGAATTAAAAAAAATCAAAAGATATGAATATATAGAACATCATCATATGTAACAAGAATATATATACCTTTTATTTCTTTGCGGCGTAATCTTGGCACGACTATTAGTCTAACTGTTACTCCCACAAGTATCATCACAGAGACGGTCACCAAAAATATTCCCCACAAAGGAATATCGAGTCC
Source organism: Botryllus schlosseri (assembly GCA_000444245.1). NCBI lineage: Eukaryota > Metazoa > Chordata > Ascidiacea > Stolidobranchia > Styelidae > Botryllus > Botryllus schlosseri. The sequence continues at coordinate 15,299 of ATSW01004478.1, forward strand.
GAGTACTAAAATAGAAATATCAACCTTAGAACCCAATCCACGCCATGAACTTTTACTTTAAGTGGGCGTACAAGTAGCGATTCTCAATCAATATCAAATCTTCTGCAAGTGAGAGTAGAAAATTAATGTCAGGAAAGCGGAAAGTACTGAAGTATGTAATACAAAAAGTAGATTCAGTCGAGAGGTCTCACATATTTAGCAGTTGATCGGCAGTGACTATGGTTCGGAAATTGCAGAGTGCCTCTTCCCGATTAACGCAAAATGATTTATGACACTACAAAAAAAAGTGAAATTTGGAAACTAAATTGAGTAACTGTGACCATGGGAGTAGTATATATCCCGCGATTAACAATTTCACTCATAACACGGCCAAACCAACCTCAAAACTATAGTAGGAAAAATCATGACCGCTTGAGTACGTAGTTCAATAGCAAAACTTATTAGGCACTCCGAAAAAGTAGTAGGCTACTTCGGTGCTTCTTCATCAGTAGAATATACTGAAACCCAACTCTTTACACGCCTGGATAGTATAATATTTACCTACCGCTCTAGCTTGTTGAATGTAGGGTGTAAATAACTTACGGGGTGCTCCGGTGTAGAAGATCGAAAAGCAATTGATACCAAACGCAAAAGCGTAGAAATAAGGCAGAAAACGCAAGCCGTTTTTCAGAGGCTCCTCCTGAAAATGTGTAACATAAATGAGTCAGTGAAAGTAGCCTTGATACATTTCATCCATCATACCTTCTCCAATATAAACCTTTTTACAAACATGTACAAGGACACGGTCATGACTCCCGACAGAACGGGTGATATGAACCAGCTCGCAACTGCAATAAGAAAGGCTATTGAAACGGGATTATAGTGATGATTGAAGAAGTTCCACTATACNAGAGGTGGGCAATGGGCAAACTGCTGCTCGCGAGCCTCGTGCGCTTGTTTGAGCCTTTGATTGCGGCTGTTTTAATGATTGTACAGATGCGTTTCGCGAGAGGTTTAACTATAGATAACTATCCTACGGTTTAACTAACCTAGGTTAGTTATCTATAGTTTAACCTGATATTAAATTGGTGAATTCGGTGACGTATTAACAATATGCGTATTATTGCTTTCGTGCTATTATTGTTTCTTTCCTCATTGTTTACGCAACACATGTGAAATTTAGAGGAAGGTGACACTACACGACTACAGGGTTAGAACTTTGAGATTGAACTCTCGTATCGAGTTCACATATAAACATTTTATGCGCAACAATGGTGCATGGTTCTCAATCAATCATAAATCGTTGTAATCAATCAACAATGAACTTGGTAATTAATCACAGTAGCAATGGCCACGACTCTCACGATCATTTCCTGGCTATCAATGGTGAATACGGCTCTTTCATTTGTATTTTAAAGGCTAGCAATAACTGTTGAGTTTGGTCATGAATATGTCATTGAGCGATAATTGCACGAAAAGAAAGTAAGGACAGCTTTTAAAGCAGAATGGGATACAAGTTTGCATTCAGTGATAATGGAGGTAAGCCACTGTTCCTTGTTATATGTCAAGATTCACTCAATAATTAACAAGCTATTAACTCGAAGCGTCATTACGAAACCAAACCACAAAACTTTGTCATGAGTTCCCGAAGAAGACAGATTTTACGGAGTAGTGAGATTACCGAGCGGAAATCTTCCGTACATGTTCAGCAGCAATATCAGCCTGATCCCAAGCACGTTGCAGTCCAGGTGGAGACGCACCGAATCACCAAACATAAATAAACTTTATTCGATAGCCTATATTCCGCTGTGATGGAATAAATTCGTATTTTTTAAATTTTTGTGTTACGGCTCTTTGGAAACTATGATTTTTGATGTGCGGCTCGCGCATGAAACAGACTGCCCGCCCCTCCACTATACTGTACTATACTATACTATACTATATTATACTGACTGTAGGCGTTGAAGTGTGTGTGATACTTCAACAGTGGGTCAGACTGATAACTTGATAGTTTTCTGATATGCACTACTTAGATTTAGAGGTCTTTTGAGATTGCATCTAGTTGTATTATTATTAGTCGTTTTGCGGAAGTCGTGAAAACGACCTCTGCAATTTTGGAAGTAGCCATACCGGAACAACTGCTAAAAGTATGCGACCCATCGACCAAAAGTACCTCATGCAATTCATTACTTTTGAGGAGATCTTCATTTTACTTCCACCTAAAGTGGTTTTGACATATTTTGGTATTCGCTACTTGTACCTGTACTTGAGAAGACATATATGTGACGTTACTTCTACTTCTAAGTTAGTAGAAACGCTGACTACTTTGACCACCCCTGTTTAATTGTCATGGACACGCGTAAAGTGTCGTTTTTATATTAGTTTGAAATTTCTATTGGACTTGTATTTGAGTAGAAATTCAAGGCCATACTTACCTCTACTCCTACTTGAGTTGTGGGGCTGTCAACTTTGACCACGTCCGCATATATTTGTGCTTGTCGCATAAGAAATGCCTTAAGGTGATCAAAGTCGTCTTGGCAGATTTTGCTTACCGATGAAACCCAGTTTGCCCCAATTCACCCCGCTAGCTCCAACTGCGACAATCGAGAATC
>ATSW01004479.1:0-12242 GCA_000444245.1 Botryllus schlosseri
ACACTGCTGGTGACACACCGTGTTGCTTCATTCTGACAATGTTGTCTATATCACAATTCTTCAGCTTGCGCTTCTTCCTAATTTTGACTTTTTTTGACATGTCAAAAAAAATTGCCCTACTTAGGAGCAATTCGGATTCTGTAATATGTAATATTTGTAATTTCAAGAATTATAAAATCAAATGTCCGAATCAGCGAAGATTTAATTATAGGTATATAGCGGCGTGAAATAATTACCCTATGAATACTCACTGCTCGCAGTTAACGACCATGCATATTAGAATGGTACGCCGCTGATACGTTGCAACTGCTTACGCATCAGCAGGTCATAATCGTTTTTTATCTTTTAAAAACGGAATATATTTTATATTAATATCCATTCCGCCCTGAGAAGTTGCATCGGGAACTCAGATCCAAAGAGTTCATGTAATAAGAATTCTAAATTGTAATAATCTCTATTATTACAGGATTCGTAATTTAAGAGCTAAGATGGTGAACAGACGCGAGAAGACTGGGAAAAGAGCCGGCGCTGCTAGGAAAGTGCGAAAAGAGTTTAACAATGAAGACCTTGCGAAGATGCTCTGCAAATAAAACGATAGCATGCTGGGTCTTCCATGTGGGATTGCGTTTGGTATTAAAAAAAAAAGATAGACAGAATGATCGTTCGTTCATGAAACAAAGATTCAGATGGAATAATGACTCTATTTTAAGACATCGAGCCACTATGCACGAGCAGGCTATGGTCGAAACTTGCGTAGATGGAGCTGTCAAGCTAGCCGCGAACCACCGAATGGAAGAGGCCACGAGTGAGATCCCACTTATAACTCGCGAAGCTCACAGAATACCGATTAGGGTCGAGAGGGTGGAACCCGGAGAGCCAAGCGCCGGCGTAACTCTGCGGTGAGAATCAAAACCGAACCTGTATCCGATGAGGCATTGGAAGCCTATTTGCAGCATTATGAATCACGCGGATCGCCCGAGAGGATAGCGGAAATTCGTCCAGTCGTGGTCAATGAAGTCGTTGGCCTCTGTTCTCTTGAGGCCAGAAATTTAATCGGAGCCCTTTACTGCCTCCGATGAGAAACATTATGTGAATATACACCAAAAATAAATGGTGATTGTCGCGACGATAATATATGTCTTTCAATGTTTGTGCCTTTTAAAAACTTCAATACAATACAGACAGGGATTGTCAGCCAGCGCGATAGTGTAATGGTTCTGTTCTACAAGTCAAAAAGGATCCTCGGTTCGAATCTTGGAGGGTGCGTTTACATGCCGCGAAGGTTTCTATATAAAATGACGCTCAGGGAAATTTAGAAAATATCAATTACCGCAAAAAATATGATAAAAATAAAAAAAAAACTGAAAAAGAAAATCGCGAGAATAGTCAAATTTGAATGTGGGCGTTGTTGGACATGTGGCGATCACTCATTGGGGATTATAATCGGCCTCACCATCACACTGAGCTATCGTCACGTCGCATCAATTACTTTATAATTTCCCAGACTGGTGTGTGCCTTCACAGATTCTCGGGTGTGCCGCTAATGTACCATGTCTGGATTAGCCATCTACATTAATGCAGTGATTCCGAGACTGTGTGCCGCCACAGATTCTCGGGTGTGCCGCAAAATTTGAAATTTTGTAGAAAATCAGTATCCATATACTTGAAATCAGACTTGCAGACCTGAATAAGAGACCTGAAAATGCTGTAGCTGAAGTATATCACTCAATGATTGTGCGTTTTATGATTGGCTGTGCGTTTTATTGAGCCCTAATTTTTCTAAAACATAAATAGACCGCAAACGGAGTGATCGGAGCCTACAAATTACTTTGTCGGAAACTAGTAGGCGGCAGAGTTCCGAAAGAAAGCGAATAATATCGGACGGATGAAATCAATGCATGGATTACGTCCCGTGCTGAAGTGGACCGAGTGGTCCACGGCGCCATCGTGTTGAATAGGCACGGCGGGAGGTGCGTCGAAAGCGCCGAGAACCTGCTGAGATGCAAAGACGCGGAAGTCCATGGTTCGAGAGCCCTCTCCGCCACTGTGTGCGAGGGGGGTTCCATATATGAACGGAATGGAATAAATCTACGTTCAGGACGCGAACACGGACAAGATGAAGTGCCTGAAAGACTGGTACGGAGGGCCCACGGAAAGCTCGACGGGATTTCGTATCAAGCACTGTGCCCATTTGCACTGATTATAAAGGCAATAAAGATTGAAAATAGTGGACTTGATCCCAACACCGCTGTATATAGCTTGAACCTTTGTTTGTTGTCATTGTACTATTGTGAATTGCAAGGTCTGTCCTCAGAGAATATAATAAGAAACGTTGCGTCCGACACATGCTTAGAATTGAGATGTGATATGCCTTGATCAAGTGCTGTTACACATCTGCACATTTTGCAATGTGAATATACAAGCATATTTGCTCAGTGACGAGCTTTCTATATTTTCTGAGCACTCCGGTTTGCCAAGTGCATTTCTCACTTCAATGCCGTGTTCTACGTGCATTTCTTACTCAAGCGCTGTGTTCTTAGCTCGTTCTGTTTAGACGAAGTTTCTTGGCAAATTCCAAAGTCAGCATTCGAAGATGTATGGTACGTTGTGAAGTAATTAGATATGTTTGCCTCACTTTCACGATAGGACATTTTCATAACCATTGGATCTGCGGAGCCTTTTGGTGCGCAGTGATTTCTAGGGTAACCTGACAATTTAATGCATGAATGGCTGAAATCCAGAAGAAAGTTATTTTTGAACAGACCTAATATTAACACGTAACACTGAGCACTACCACCTGTCACTTGTAGTTTCCATGTAAGGGGAAATTACCGCACAATAGTTTCCATGCTCCCTACACTAAAATCTTCCGACTGATGGCCAGACACCAACATTGCATTATCGTTAACTTGCATTATAGTACGTGACCCTCGACAATGACGCTTCGACTGATCTGATACCTGGCAAACTAGGAAGTCAAAAACTGTTTTTAAAAATGCATGAATTACTGAATATGAGCCGCCAGTAGCATCTGACTATTTGACATTATTGTAATAGTCATTGGTATTTGATTCTCGTGTCCGTGATCCAAGAGAATAGGCAAACGACCCAATTGGCGTCACGACCCCTGCTGTATGCCAACAATTATTGTAACCGTAACATGGGCTTTAATATTTCAGTTTTTCATGCCCGACGATTAATTCCCATCACCGGTAATATATCCTAGCTTCAAAAAGACTGGGTACTATGTCCAAGCTGGTGAGACTTATCGACGAGAAATCGTGCGTACTTAATACGAAAGGATATTTTGTCTGGTCTAGAAGATGACATTAATTACGGTGGCAATGTTAGAAATATTTATCGGAATCGCGTCACTTGCTATGGGTCTAGCCGCCGGGCACGGATATCGCGAAAGTTTGGTTCAGTGGATATCGACGATTATCTCTTTATAGGGATTGGTTGAATTTGAACTCAATGAGGCGAAAAGGCCACCGCTGCCTATGGCAGTGTAGTGCGTTTGTGGGATACGCTGCAACGATCCTCTCGTAAATAGCTGCCGATGAAAATGACGGCGTTTCGCGGCACTTTCCCATAAAATTTTTGCATTCTCGCCTCATTATATCGTCATCAACGGAACTCTCTATTTACAGGACCCTACCAAGCCAATTCCAGGCAAGACCAGCCATTCAGCGGTCAAAACTACCTAGGTTGAGGATAGTAACTTTTCAGGGGAGGATGCATTAAGACAAACAGTAGCATTCAGGAACGACTGATTCGGCATGACCGGAGCACGATCAGTATTGGTATGGTCTGGCTCGTCTCGTGTACTTTGTCCGTTTAGTAGTTTCGGTTGAAAAAAAAAGTTAACGAAGACAGGTTAACGAGTTCCTCTCTACCAGGTTATCTCGATAGCATAATTGTGTCAGAGGGAGAGTGTCAGAGGGAGAGATGTCGAGCGATATGTATTTTACCATGAAGCACAAGGAGGAGTTGAAAGCGGCATTCAATCGTCGGATCTCCTATGACGTCGAGAGCGCGCGTTGGTTTTCACTGTCCGGTTGCTGGTCTGCGGTGCTCGTTTGAAGACAGCGGCGGCAATACAGCGGCGGCCGGACGGTAGAAGTCTACACCGGTGATCGCGTGTGAGAATCCAACGGCGGATATCTCGGATTGGTCGTGGCGACTGTGGTGAGTGTGCGTGTGTGGGAAAGCCGGTAGCGTTGGTGTGGTAATGGAATTCGGTTTTATGTATACCAGCTGCCGCACTCTTTCCCGATTTCACGTTGGCATTTTACTTTACATGTTATGCGGCACAACGGTGAGCGTCGTTCACATGACGTATTGTATCGCTTCGGTCTGGCCGCGTGACCGTAGAAGGCTACCGTTCTGACTGGCTGGCGTTGGATTGATGATTAGCTGTGTTCACGCTGTGTTCTTGGGTGAATCTAAACGGCGCACGTACGCGATTACAAATTATCTCACTGAAGATGCAAGCAAGATGAAAGCAAGATGCAAGCAGGCTTGACGATAAAATTCGAGCCGACGATATCGTGCGGTCTCGGACCGCGCGTGAACATCCTATGATACAGAGCCGTCTTGTTATGACATGACGAAGCCCCCACCGCCTTAGGCCGAAACTGGTCGTTGCGTAGAATTCGGTCGTTGCGTAGAATTCAACAGCTTGCTGTGATAGTAATTCGGACTTACTATATACTTCTTTGAAATGTGGCATCTGCTGACGCTTTCACGTCTTTGTGGTGTCTCTGTAGCACCTTGTTTTCTGTTAGTAAATTCTGGACCTCGATCTGACGTAACGGCTCCGTCCACCGACACAGGGCATGGCATTTTCAGCTTATTCAGCGTGTCCTCGATACAGGCCATCGCATTTCCAGCTCGTTCTATCTTTTTCCATTCTCATTCAGTGGGCATGTTTTATGCCATCTAGTGACGGACTAAGAAAACTATTCCAATTCGTTTCGACGGCTTCCTTTCTTTTCGTTGCTTCTTATCTTTTCATTGCAACATTGATTTGTGTTGAAATGAATTAATATCAAAAAGTACCATAGAGCACAGTCGATCCTATTCATGGTGTGTATAATCCAGGAAAGTGGGCGCGAATCTTCCCGAAATTTTGAAAAGGAACTGTAAAATGACGCATTCAGGCCACCTCGTGTGGCCTTAAGTAGACTTGAATTGTCATAACTGCTTCAGCAGCGCAACGACGATGAAACCAATAATGGCATTGTCGATAGAGTAGGATTAGTGTTGGGCTGCTATGTTCGAATTGACGATGGGCTGCTATGTTCGAATTGACGATATTTGAGTTTTGACAGTTTGCCTACAAATGCTATTATCTGATCGATGCAGAAGCAATCAATTGTATTTGTAATTCACATCTTCATGGCCAGATAAAGACGGCTGCCTGATTTGAAACTGCGACCATATGAAAACTGTTGCCCGATTTGACACTGCAAACGAAAAAGACTGTTCGGAATTGAGAACGAAATGCGAAATGCAAAAGACTGTTCGACGATATACGATATATGACCGACGGAGATGAGGGACAGACGATCCACGCCTCGCCCTTCATAGCGCAATTTCTCAGCTCAACATTTATAAAAATTTGAATCAATTGAATGGTATTGTCGCACTGATTCCGAAAAATGAAACAGTGGTAATATCCTAGCACAAGATTCCCCTCGCCAATGAATATGAAATCCCGACTTTGTTCACAACAAGGATAGTCAGTGATAGAAGGTAAGGTGCGCCACTCCTAGGATTGGCCGGGAACCTGCTATACCACTTTGATCGACCTTATAACTCGACGTCAGCGCTACTCATGATCCTGATCTGCCTCGTTATGACGGAAAAAAGGAGCCCAGGGCCCTATATCCGAAAAATTAAGAGCCGCAAACGCATATCCGCTGTAGCTAATCCAGGCAGTAACTCGTTTGTACAACACGTTTTTTCGGACATGCAGTAACTGTAGCCAGAAACTTGGCGCGATATGTGTAGGTATGTTTACTTTGTTGGGAAGGCAGTTACTGTAGCAGTAGTGTATTTGGATTTCCCGAAAGAGGGCCATACAGCGGCATCATGGTTTTTCGCTGCCTCAGGTATGAACCCATGATGAACGTTGATCACCCCCCGTAATTAGCTGAAGGCTTTATACCGTTTAGAGGTCTCGAAAACGTGGGATGGGTAACGATCTGGTTGCGTGGAGGTAGTAATCTCCACGAAACTCCCAACCAACGGAACCCCAGGACACCATGTGCAACGGCGAAGAACGGTAGATAATTCCCAAATCTAATAACATCTCAATGACTGACAGACATTTATTGATTTGTGAAATGGCGAGTTTTATCAGGTGCCAATCGTCGAATAAATATGTTGTCCTGTTGCGGAGATGAGATGCCATACCGCGGGCTCATGTTTTACTTGCGGAAATAAACTAAGGAGTAATAATATCGGAGAATTCAGCAGCAAAAGATTTGTACGTAGCAAGACCGGCCCGTGCTGAGATAATTAAGAACAAGCGCCGTAAGCAGCGCGTTGAGAGGAGATGCCATACCGCGGGCTCAGGTTTTACTGGCAAAAATAAACTAAGGAGTAATAATATCGGAGAATTCAGCAAAATATTTGTGCGTAGCAAGACCGGCCCGTGCTGAGAGAATTAAGAACAAGCACCGTAAGCAGCGAAACCGGGGAGTTGTGTCGCCGTTCTAGCGTGGATGGTGGAACAAGCTTACATCCGCCCCGGTGTCGACGGTAAAATAATTTTTTGTAGGTTGCCCCGTTGACTGCGGACAACCGGCTTTGTCGTTTTCCCGTCATCAGGCACAGAGAGGAAAGCATTGCTTTCTTACTACGTCGTCGATGGAGTATGAAACCAGCTCAATAGTAGCAGGAATGGTCGGTTTTTTCTTAACTTAATTTACAAATGCTGTAATCGGCGGATCTTAAACCACATTTGGTCAGCCAGCCGAGCTAAAATCTGTGGGTTATCTATATATCCTCTTTTGATAGCACTATCTGTTGTATAGGAATAGGTGACTGAAAAGGGAGCAGGGAGTTCATGATCACCCAGAAGTGCGAGCATTTCGTTGGTCAATCCCGACGGTTTTCTGTCTCTAAGAGGTGACATATTTAACAACCAGGCAGCTGGTTCTGGTGGAGACAATGTTAAGTGACTGCAATAACCTGCTTTCGATTGTGTTGGACTTATCCGCCTCTGGAGCATCCCCAATATCCCAATAAGCCGTTTTACTGTGGTCTGATCTGAAGCTGAAACTACGAAATAGAACTTGGTTTCATCCCACTCCGTTCACGGCCTGTCGAAACCAACCTCGTAGTGTAGTTCCTTTGCTCGAAATGTTGGGAGCTTGCCGGTTACCGCATTCTCATTGCCTGCATGCAGATGCACGTTCGTAGTACAGGAATACGTTTTTGCCTCTTAGCGTTCGCCACTGAAGGGAGAGCTCCGGTTACTGCGAGAGATGCTGATAACTGATGAGAAGACACAGTAACATGACGGCATTGAAAAGGCAGCCAGAGCGTTCACAAATTAGTAATCAAATAATGGACAATCAGATGAGAGCGTCTTGTAGAGTCGCTACAGTACTTTATACCAGACCTAGGCTTGCTAAGGCCCACAGGCCAAATAAAGCCTGCGTAATCCAAACTAACAATAAAGGAAATATAGCACTGCAGCAGGGGTCAGCGACTCACAACTGGTTAATTTTCCGATGCGGCTAATTTCGCAACTTGGTAGGCGCTGTCGGCCCTAGTTTGGCCGCTGCCATTGAATAATTTTCTCGTAACGAATACAGAAACATATTCAACTGACACGCGACGCTCCGGCGTGCAGAATTATGCCTTGGGTGCCTTCAATGTATTGTGAACTTCAAATGCTGTTCTGCTAGAATGCTTTGCTGATGATAGCGAGGTCAAGAGATCTCATGTCGAATCATACCATTTTTCAACAGTTCATGTGCTATATATAACAATCGATTGGCAAATATGACACATTCGATTACGTTTTTCACCAAATAAATCCGATAGTATGATTGGCCTTATAATATTCTTTATGGCGGTGATAGTTATAATATTCTTTATGGCGGTGAGAGTTCATTAATATTTATTTGTACTCTTGACAAACATTTTAGAGTGCTAGTAGTCATATTGCAAGATGTGGACTGTCTGTGTTTGGTTTGATTTTCGAGTTGATGACTTCTTCATTTGGCTTGTAATAAAAATTCACTTCTGGTTACAACGATCCGAAAGTTCCCGAATTAAAAAAAGTTTCAACTATCCGAAAGGAAAGCTATGGTAATATCCGAATCCGTTCCGACTGTCAAGAAATTGTCCAATATTTGGTCTGAAACCTATCCGAGTCTGTCTGGCCGATGCTCGTCACGGATAGCTAGTACACTGCATGTGCATTGCGCATATATAAGCATAGAGCTGGTAAGTCAGTAACGAATATCTAGTTTTACCGAGTATACACAAGTAGGCTTTGCCTTATTGCACTACTTATTCAGGGGCTGTGTTCTACTTGTTCCGCTTCTACTGAACAGTTTTTTAGGCAAGGTTACTCCACTTTCATACTTTGGCTTCCGCAAAGTAGAAAGTCATTTAGTGATATGTTTTGCGCGCCACATTTTCGTAAAAACTTGACGAAATAGTCCATGTATCGCGGTAACTCAAGATATATTCGCAAATTGAAAGTATTCGGAGCGTAGTTTGTCATTTCGCGTTAGTCGCATAGAAGCACCATACAATCTCGAAGGTAAGCATTACCGATTAACTGCTAAAACTATGTAACGTAATAGACTACAAATTATCTCAAACGAAGACGAAAGCAGGACTGGTGGTGGTGGTAACCTCCTCGAGCAAACGACACGACGACTTCGTGCGATCTCGAAACGCACGTGAACGTTTGCTATACGATCCAGAGCTGGCTTGTAGCGATGTCATCACGAATATACCACCGTCTTAAACGCGAACCGAGTCGCAACTGTTCGTTGAATGCAATCCTGAATTGTGCTGCAAAAATTAGAGCTAGTAACTTTGATGGAAAAGCGGAAACTGTAATCGCCGCAAGACCGCAAGGTGTCGTTGTGGCTTATCGACTGTCTCGGTTAGTAAATTACGGATGTTGATATAACATGTTGACTTCGACTACCTACTAGTGCGGGGCAGATCGACAAATTCTCTGGTCCGACTCCGATCCGGTTTTTTAATTCTCTGGTCCGGCTCCGATCAGGCTCCGGCCTTATCAGGAAAAAGTGCTGATTCGGCTCCGGCCAAAAGTGAAGAAGTCCGGCCGGAAATCCGGTCCCACATGATACGGTGGTTCCGTGAATTTATAAATATGGGTCGTTTATTTTCTCTCTGGCTTCTTGCGCGTGGTTGGTAGTTATTCAGTTATAAAAGTCATGCTTATCCACAAATATTCTAGCCGCATCAAAACAGTACTGATCCGGCTCCGATCCGGTCCACCAAAAATTGAAAAAATCCGGCCGGATATCCAATCCGGCTCCGGTCCATGCTCCGCACTACTGGGCGGTTGAATACCGTTATAAACAGCTAAATCAGAGGTTCTTACGAGGATATGAGTTGTCATATTTCTATGCAGAATTCGTTTTATAGTCTTATACTGGCATCAGCTCTGGGTGTGCGTTTTGCGGAATAGAAGTGCTGACCACACATATTTAAATTATGTTTTCGTGTAACTGGTATATTCTCCATGTAACCTACATATAGCGGTTTTGCATTGCCGTTTTCGCTTCTGTGAATATCTAGTGTTGGGTCCGTTTTTCCACATAAAACTCTGCATCCATTTTTGCCTTCTCAAAATTGGGTGTCAACGTAAACGGGTTGGTCCTAATGGTGACGTAAGTGAAATCACATGTCGGATGGTTATGGCCTATGAACACTCTACTTTGTTGTAGTGAGGGATTATTTAATGGAAGCATTTCTTGATGAATTCCCAACATTTGCTGTTAGAAATATGCTCGACAATATACGCATTCTTCAATCTACTCAAAATTGATTCTCATGCCGGATTAAACCGTCTGCCGGGCAGGATGCGGCCTGCGGACTGCCTGCGGCCTAAAGTCAAGGCCAAGGTCAATATCCTAGCTTGATATACGCCATTTGCAGCATTTCAATGTGCGGACTGTCAAATCCATGGACTTGTTGCTGCCTTTATTATATACGATGCAGGCTGACGATACTTGGTGTTAGTGCCGTAGATGCTATTGAGATATGCCAAAGCACTCTTAATTCTCCGAGAATTATGTTTCAGCCATTCCATATTTTTCTCTCACGTAAAAGCGTATCTCCCTATCTACAATGTAAACTTTCGACATTTAAAACGAAGTAGATTTTATTGAAAATAAACAAACACAATACTATCACCCATCGGGAATTTAGTTCCAGCAAATATGTTTGTATTTGTAGAGTCTGGACGTTATTTCTAATTCCTCAAGTATAGATGGCAGTCAGTAATAGCAATGTCTTCGAATGATTGCTAATAATTTTAATCTATATCCAAACGATATAACAATATTTACCCTGATACTATTGGTTTGATAAATAATCGAGTGTGCCATTTAATATCACTTAACATTATATAATATTCTATTCTATATATAAATTCATATATTATTATCCATATTCACACGGGGCACCTGAACTAGNTCAAGAGAGCAAAAAAGGTTCGAATAAAGAACAATGAAAATGATCGATTCTTGTGANTTGTGATCAAATCAGCTGATCGTTAATCTTAGCAACTTCCTTTATAGTCAGCACTCAANTCGTCATCACCAACTGCTCCGCTTTCGCCGTTCAAGGTTTGTTTTTGAATAATNCCCAATTACTTCCGTTCTTCATGAATTAACATGATCAAGGACATGACATCACCGACATCCAGGTTCAATGGGNCGACGTCTGAAATATCGTTCGCTGGCAAAGAGNGCACCGGTTTTGACATTCGGAATTTAGCAGTCCTTGTAAACATGATCTGTTGAACAAGAGAGAGAATGTNATCATATATATTGCTANGTTGNTACTGCTATATATTGCAGCATGTATGTTACTCTTTACCGCATGGGGCTGCATGTAAATTTATATCACGATCATNGGCCGCAANTAGTAGAATCCAATTTTTGTCAAACATGAAATACGTAAGTCCATGGCAACAGTCTCGAAGGTCGCGGTCGAAATATGATATNGTGAATAATGGGTTACACCAACTGAGTGACAGATATAATAAGTAATGACAGCCCGGTTGAGAGACAAAAATACAGCGTATGTGACGGAAGCATTGGTAAGTGCCATTCTAATCGTATCAGAGTGAGAAATGCAGTTTTGTTACCTATACATTANTAAATGTAATTACTNTAGTGATCGCAATTCGAGTACCAGGAAGACAGTTACTTCGAGCGACACATTGAAATGTTCTATTTAAATTTATCAGTTCTCAACCCTCATTCTAATCTAATGTAATCTAACTCTAAAGTCCAACCTATAGGCGTTAGTCATTCAATTACCTTGAAGCCAATTGAACTTGAAATGCTTGAACACTTAAAACGGCAACCATCACTATTTGTCTTCTAAATGAGGTTGAATAATACTGAGCTTGAATAAATATTTATCAGTCCAATGATTTTCATCTGCATCATTTGTCACTCATATGAACTCCATGCCATTTATCAGACAAATAGTTGTCACCCACTTGAGCGCCCATCATTAGGCTGCTAACTAGTGAAAAAGAATAACGAATTACCCATGTAACGCATGTCCACATTCCAATATTTTTCTGGAATCGTCCATTTCCTCGAGGCATATCGAGCAGCAGTCTAAGTTCTCTCCCGTGGAGAAGCAACTGAGTCAATTTTCAGCAGTACATTATTATGATTCTCGCGCTATGTTATTGTAACGTACCTGTGCGATGGGATTTCAGAGAACAACACGCACGCTTCGCAACCATGGCAATGGAATCTATTGGCACTTTCCGTACAACACTTGTCACATTTGGCGCAGTGGAAATAATCAGGCTCGAGTCCGTCGAATACGTTACAAACCTGGCAGTAATATTCCGAAAACACAGTGTCGCAGTGCTGGCCCTGGCACCTGAAATAAAAGCTTTGAAAGATAGATGTAGGAAAGGGTTTATCCATCCGGGTGGCCATGGAGAATTTGGGAAAATATCATGCCATGCCCAAGTCTACTCCACC
>ATSW01004480.1:0-14126 GCA_000444245.1 Botryllus schlosseri
ATAGATAACTAACCTACGGAGGTTAGTTATCTATAGTTGGACCGAGAAAAAGACTGGCCATGGCCAATTGGCCTGTGTTGTTCAAGGTTTTTGCTCTTGTAGGACCCCAGATTTAAAAGGACACATATAATAGATATCGTTTACATTAAAATACCATTGGCTTCATAAAGGCTATGATAATACTATAGAATGTAAACGTGGAATGGCAACGACCGATTTTGCTGCTTCGTTTCGCTTCGTTGAAGCTTTACTCAGACTTATTTTACGGCAGCATCTGTAGGATTTCTGGCAATCCAAAAGTCGTCTTCCAGAGCGCAGAATTAACTGAATCTGGTCTTGATCGAAAGCTACTGTCACACTGACACCGAAAATGTAAATGAAAATAAGATCAGGTAGTGAACCACTTAGAATTCGCCCTCCAAGTCTGAATTATCGGCATTGTCCGAACAATCGAATAGCCGCAATGGGTCATTGTTACGGTCATCGTTTTCCGATCATCCGATTGTTCTCAACAATGCAGATTTTAGATGTTGAGGGTGATTTTTGATCTAAGTACGGGGCCTGACCATATTTTGATTCATATTTTTGGAATCAGTGCGATGTTAGCTTTCGATTAAGACCAGATTCAGTAAATTCTGAGCTTTGGAAGACAACTTTTGGATTGCCTGAAATCCTACAGTAGCTGCCGTAATAAAAGTCTGAGTAAAGCTTCAGCGAAGCGGAATGAAGCTGCAAAACCGGTCGTTGCCATTCCACGTTTGCATTCTATAATCATAGTGTCCTATATGGTGTCGACACAGGCAAATCTCACGCCTCAATGAAATTGTACCACGTCACAATCTCCATTTCGCTACAGGCAATTTGACCATATACTTCGTTTCCATGCTCGGCCGACGGTCGGCCGAAAGGCCATGACGCATGCGTTGTACATGTCGACCGTGTTTCCATGACCAGGCGTAATCCGACCGTGACTTGGCCGAACTAGGTGGGCGAAGCGATCGCAC
Organism: Botryllus schlosseri; assembly: GCA_000444245.1. Taxonomy (NCBI): domain Eukaryota; kingdom Metazoa; phylum Chordata; class Ascidiacea; order Stolidobranchia; family Styelidae; genus Botryllus; species Botryllus schlosseri. The sequence goes on from ATSW01004480.1 coordinate 1,005, forward strand.
TGACGTTTTTGGCTTACTTTATTGTAATAATTTCATAATAATCACAAGATTGCGATAAAATGACTCGGTAGGAATGAGCCGAGATGACTTGTAGCGGCCATTCAGTCAAACAACACGCTTTGACCTTGAACACGTAGGCCTAAATCCATCCAACATGTAAAATGGCCATGATGAACCAATTGCTTAAAACTAACAGAAGATAAAATAAAATGGAAAAAAGATAAAAAATGGTGGCATATCTTACTATGTGGGGGATATAGATATGGGATATCGTGGTCCAATAATTTCGAGCGCAGAATAGTAACTTGTCTAGTAGTCTACCGGTACTACTGTTTCGTCGTCATGATTCGGACATGAACTTCCAGTGTCCTGTTGATGATTTGCTTACAAGGGGAATGTGAATAAGTTCACCTAGTTTGTGGTAAAACGGTAAAGTTTGTATTGTACCCATGCACCAAAACACAAACCCTCGAATTGAGCCAGCAGCGTATGTGATAAGACCGCGAAGATTTCGGAAGCCTACGGGTAATTCGTAGCAGTACCGGTACTACTAAATTCCATTGCAATCATAATTAAATTCCGGGTTTTTCAAGGCGTCCAAGATCCGTCCGGAGTGCAGCCATAGTTAATTTGATACGAAAAGTGTATTGTAAGTAGCGAATACCAATTCGCTAATCCACGACACAGCGCAAGCATGGCCGAAGGGCTAAGCCGAAGGATTCCCTCGATGGCCGACGAGTCGGCCGACGTGGGTGTGCAATCGGTAAATGCGCAACAAAATTCTCTCGTTCGTCGGCCGAATCTCTCGAAAATGGGCCCATCGGCCGTGCATGGAAACGCAGTAATAGTGTCCTATATGGTGTCGACACAAGCAAATCTCACGCCTCAGTGAAATTGTATCACGTCACAATTTCCATTTGGCTACATGCAATTTGACGGTCATTTTTGACCAGCTTGCCGACCATTGAATTTGGTAAAACTGGTATCAATCGAAAGCTGACTCATGTGTCGCATGCCCAAGTGTCGCATGCTATGATGTCGCATGTTCAGATGGAAGACGAGGACGCGCGTGCGTAGTAGGCTACTTATTTTGATACCGAGGTAAAGAACTCATTGAAAGTGAGGTTTGGTGTTTGTTGCGGAAGCCAAATTGATGAGAGGAAATTATAGACATCTTGGCAAGGTATGAAGATAGGCGGGAAAGGATAGCAACTTTTCGAACACAATCCCGACACATGGGAGAACAGATGTCGGTCTGCAGTTGGTGACATAATTCTTACGCCAGCTTCGTGTATCGGGATCACTCTGGCTGCTTTTATATTATTGGGATATACACCGTTTTCTATCATGAAGATAGCATCAAGTGCCCCTGTCGTCCACACGTATGGTCACTTGGTCAGTAACGAAGTGTAGGCCTATATCTACACTTTTTCATGGTACTCAAGTATATCTCTTGCCTACTCGCGCTACTAACCGAAGTTCTCGTATTTAGGCTACATCCAATTCTACTAAAAATGTTTTACTGATCCAATCCTGTTGTTCTACAAAAACTTGCCGGATGCCGTTCCGGTTAGAATCCAAAATCCTGGTCCAGTACGTACGTAATAAGTGATTGCCAGGCTGTGTGCCGCGATTGTAAGAAAACCGTATAATATTGAAAATAATGCATTATGTAGTTTGGACAAACATGGTGCTACTCAAAAGCGGTTTGAATTTCTCAACAGACTGATAAATAAGCTCATGTGACCATGTCCATAAAACAAATCATGAAATTTCCAATGAATAGCTTCATTTCCGCATCATAATTGCAGGGTTGTAATGACTCGACTGCACTTGAGTCAATCTGTGTATTGACTCGACTTATACTCGAGTCATTGCGCATGCCTCGGACTTGTACCAAGTCATATGACTCGAGGCTCCTACGGACAGGGCTGACATTCCCTATTTGGAAATATAGCAAAGCTATCTCACTTTCCGCATTTCGTTTATCTAGGCCTATAGGGTTACAATACGTCCTTCTTCAAGAGGATTTGTCCTCGTTTTACAGAAAATTGAAAATGTCCTCGGAGGACGCCTAAATGTCCTCCTTTCCGGACATTCGTGCTCCTGTACAGCTCTGACAGTTGCCAATAGAGAGGGTCAACTGAAAATCGTCATAGACGCGAAATACGTATTGCGGACGTTCGAGCGGGTAATTCGGGAGTCGAGTTGGAGTGATGACCGTTTTTTGTCAACGCTACGAGATTTTCAGTAAATATTTCAAATTCAGCTGTTTTCAATTTCAATAAACTAACTTTCATGGTTTGATGGTTTGATAAAAATGTCCTCATATCCCGGTTCCAAAATATGGCCGTCCTAGTTTGTTAGTGCTGGTACCAGAAAATGCGACCAGAAAGTGTTGAAAGTTAAGTTATTATGAATGCGAAGCATTCAGTATCACCTAAAAGAGTTGTAAAAATTGGGCTTAAGAAGACTACTAGAAATTGAACAGTAAACACAAGGACTTGAATTCGGACTTGATTCGGTGGTCCATTGAAAATGACTCGACTTGACTCGAGTCAAAACTATAAAAGTGAGATTGACTCTTGACTCGGAATCTTGTGACTTCGTTACAACCCTGCATAATTGGGTTGTTATGTCTGGATGAAATACTTTGATTTGTTTCAACTTAACCCATAAACAAGGTATATAGTGTCGCAAATCAGCAGGGTTGTAATGACTCGAGTCAGACTCAAGTCACGATTTTCTGATAACTCGACTTGACTCGAGTCCTTTTCTCAAAATACGTAAATGACTCGACTCGAGTCAATATGTGTCGAACCAAGTCATATCATGACTCGAGACTCAGACGCCCAAGAGCGACGATTCATTGTGATATCGAATAGTAGTAAAGTATAACCACCCTATTGGGTGTTCGTCTATTGGTACTGGTACTTGAAAATGCGACCAGAAGCTATTAAAAGTGAGAAAAATTAGTAAATTATAGATGCGAACCATTCGATATCACAAAACATAGTTATGACAACTTGGAGTAGCCTTTAAGATCAGATACCCACCTTAGACTAGGCGAAGTAAAGAAGAGGCTTGCACAGTGAGTGAAAAGTAATTCAGAGAATATAAGACGCAATAGCGACAAAATGAGGTGACATGTGCAGAGGTGGTCGGTAACGAAGTACTTCTACTTTTTGAAGTACTTGAAGTAGATTTTGCCTACTCACACTACTTTTTAAGTATGTATGATTTTAGATCACTTCTACTTCTACTTGACAGTTTTAAGGTTTGTAGGCAAAAATAAGCGTAGAATACCTACTTCCTTACTTACTTGTGAACCACCACTCCTACTTCTACTTGATTATAAATTCCGGTGTTCCTTCTTCTTCTACTTGTGTAGCGAGGGTGACTACTTTGACCACCTCTGGGCATGTGGCGGAAGGCGAGGTCGATGTTAGGTCGTGGTCCGGTAATCCTGAANGCTGGATACTATCCATTTAGAAAAAAATGATTTTATTTCGAATTGAATGCGGACATGCTCGACGACGAGCGGGGGAGGTAGCGTAGTGGTGACGATAANCGNCCACCNAGCTGGCGGATCCAGTTGGCGGATCCAGTGATCATATAGTAGTTGTTCTTCGTTGACGCGCGTGTGCTGTACTTTTGACTCNGAGGTGAAGTAGTCGTTGAAATNTGAGGGACANTGACCGCAATGNANCTGATACATAAACTTGGNAATTTCTAGCTTCCTCATATCTTCTATGTTTAAAACACCAAATCTTTTGAGAAGGTATTCATATAGCTGCCAGACTTTCATATTGCACGATTTTAAAACTTCACTTGGCAGTTTGGGGAGTGAAAGTTAAATAAGTATAATTTCTGATCGTAACACCGTCAAAATTAAGATTTCATCGGTGCCATCCTCAAGATATATATGGGTGACACCACCAAAATACGATGACATCGCCGACATTGCTANTATCACCAATTTANATACGCCTTCTTTAGATTCGTTGTTATTGTTAATTGTTACCTCATACTTGAACTGTGAAATCGACGTTNTTGTGTGCGGCGTGCGTGTAGAATGCGGCTTTTCGTTCCCCGACAACTNTANTATTGATAACAACAGGGTNAGTCTGACATCATCTTTCGATAAAGATGAGGTTTGAGCTCGGGCCAAAGCTATTCGGTTGNCGGTCGCGGTCGGTNCCGCATGATATTTCGACCTTAAAGTGCCACCATGTCTCGGTCGTGAAATTTCTCNAATTTGATTTCATCTGTAATATTCAGANGTGCCACTCCTAGAGCCACTCTAAGAGTCCTAGTGTTTTTACACTAGATTTAGTGTATTTTGACTTGACCTAGTGTTCTAGTCAATCAAGCTATCAAGTGTATTTTTTTCTGGAAATTCGGCAAATCCTCCAGAGTGGAATTGGTGGCAACGTCACGCAGGATTTTCTGTTNAATTGCCCAATTATTCTATACAGNAAAGCTCTCATCACGCAGGATTTATTTCNNAAAATGAACCGAGATTCCATCAAATCTAGTGTTTTTCTTNAAGAAATATTTGTAGNAGAAAATGCTATTTTGTGAGCTTTGAATAATTTGCAGGCCTACTTGAAGAGTTAGCAATTGAAGAACCAACGCAATAGAACAATGCCTTGCTTGCAGCACATTTCTATCAGTAGCAGACTGTTTAATATCCTTACTGGCACTTGACTAGACGTAATATTCAGTGCAGAGGTTTCACACAAGAAGTCAAGATGGGGTGTGAGATGAAGAATATGGCTCGAGAAAATGACATCCCTGAAGGAAAAGCCACGTTAAAATTGGCATCGTCACTACCAAAAGCATATTATTTAAAAATCCTGCATAGACCGTATTTCACATTTAAATGTACTCCGGTTTTCTTTAGGAAACTTGGTTTAATNGGTTGCTCATCATTATCAGGTGAGATACCGTGATTTTTTCCAAGATCTGTACTCACTAGCCTACTGACTCTGTAATTTATCGTTGTACCACCAAAGCATCCTGCAAGCCCAATGGAAAATAAAGTCAAGAAACTNCTGACATGGAGACAGATACTGAGCCTTCCTTGCTCACCAAAAGAACATTCATGCAAAACTTGCGGAAAAGTATTTTCTCTAAAAGCATCCTTGAAAAGACACATCAAAACGCATGCCGCCAGCAAAACGTCTCGCGANGAGACCCGGGAAAAAATTCCAGAAGATATCGCCGTGCNAGCTGATGTCCCAGGTCTTCCTGTGACGGCTGAAGAATATCCGTGCAAAACTTGCGAAAAAGTGTTCTCCCGNAAGTCGGTCTTGACGCGGCATATGAAAATTCATACTGGTTTCATACAGAAAGNGCATGAATGTGAAATTTGTGGTCGAGAATTCCCTACTATGACTCTCGTGACGATGCATATGAGTGGTCATACCGGTATCAAAGAGTACACTTGTCATATATGTGGCAAAATGATGGCGCATAAATCCAGTCTGAAGCCGCACATGGATATTCACGCGGGCTTGAAAAATTTCATATGCNACGTTTGCGGGAAGGGATTCGTTCAAAGGAGTAGCCTGACGTGTCACATGAATGTTCACAACGAGAAGCTCGAGTGCGAAATCTGCGGGAAGGAGTTCGTCTCCAAACGTTACCTGCAGTCGCATTTGGCTCACGTTCACTTTGACGTTAAGAATCATAAATGTGGAGTTTGTCACAAAGTTTTTTCACGCAACACGTCGTTGAAGGCGCACGAGAAATTGCACGCAAGGACCAAGGATGATGGCGATGGTGTCATATCTGAAGATGGGTTCTCTCGAAAAGATTACTTCGAGACTTGTTCAGATACTGAAGCTGGCGGTAAAAAGTTTAAATGCAGATCATGTGGGAAAGGATTCACTCTGAAGAGCAACTTGATTCANCATATGGAACTTCACGCCTCGGACAAGAAGCATAAATGCCACGTTTGCGAGAAGGAATTCTTTGCAAAGCGTTACCTCAAGAGGCATTTAGTCGTACACAGCGGCGTGAAAAACCATAGATGTGCAGTTTGCGGACAANCCTTTTCTCGNAAATCTTCGATGAAGCGGCACGAAAGACTGCACACTGGGAGCAAGAATCACGAATGTGATATTTGTGGTACAAAGTTTATTCAAAGGAGTTCTCTCAAGTCTCATCCATGCTACAAGGATCCAATTTGGCTCAAGTCATTTTATCAAAGACTGGAAACCGCAATACCATTAGAAAAAGACAGCTCTCACCAAACTCAAGATGCGCAAGTTGAGAACGCGGGACTCGAGGGTAATGTCTGATGAAACTGCATCATGACCATTGCTTTGATACGTTCTTATCGCCGTTCCCAAGTGCAGGGGTAATTTCATAGCTGTTAGACGGGAATCTGGTNANGAATTGTCAAGGATGGTACGCTTCGACTCANCAAATGTTTCATTTCTTTTATATCAAAACTGCAAAGTCTGAGAGTAGTTGTTTTCAATGAGTATTCCTTTTGCCTGGTTTCCTGTCAAAACCAAAGTGGTCGCAGTGGAATCTGTGTTGCTTAGGCCCATTAAGGCTGTTCATGTGTTCAATGTTAACTTTTCTTTCAAATTTTATTGGTTACTTTGATAAAATCGTTACATTGCCTAAATAAAACGCAGGACACTAATTTGGGCTTCCAACCTATAGAGGCATTGCCATGTAAGAAAAAAGTTTTGTATTTATCTAATAAAATTAGATCATNAATAATTTCAAGATTTTACTGGCCACCCCGATTCAAAACAAATTTGGCTTATCCGAACGAAGCTACTGAAACTGGAAACTGAGCAGTNAACGCAATGACTTGGACTCGGACTCGAGTCAAAAAACTATGGCTCGGACTCAACCCTCAGCTTGCTGACTTGGACTCGTTATTGAATTGAAAATGACTCGACTTGACTCGTGTCAAACCTGTAAAAGTGAGTTTGACTTGTGACTCGGTTACGACCCTGGTCGAAACTCCCTCCGTCCCNGTCCATTTTGGAATGCAAACCCCTTTTTTTTTNAATGGCCAATCTGACCCTAAGAATCAGTTGCAATTTAATACAACTCGTATTGTTAGTGTTGCGGGCGGCCAATTAGCGAGATTCCTNAGTGCACAATGTAACTCCATGTAGCTTTTGCACAACTAATTCCATGATACTATCAAAACATTGTAGAGCTTTTCACTATAAACACCAGTCTGACCTGGCTGATGCATGAGTCAGACTGTGAAACTGTCTGTGTGAATAGCACGTAGGCCTACTTATTCGCACTAGGGATACATTTTGGACTCCAAATNGAAGTAATAAAAACTGCTCTATATTTACAAAAAGATTATCGTGCTTTTTGATTATATACATTCCAGGTGCCTTGTGTCTTACTCCNGTTTANCTTCGTGGCCTATTTGGTTGGGTGTTGAAATTTTGAATCCAACGGTATACCGTAATTTTCAAGGTATAATGCGCAAAATTTTNCACGATTTTTTGTCCTAAAATAGGGGGGTTCGTATTATACACGGGTACAACAANCCGTGAAAAAAATCTCCCTCGANAACAAACATGAAATCATGATTGTTTCCAATCGCGCATCAATTTCACAGCCATAGTGCCCAGTAATTTGTATTATCAGTGTAACGCGCTGCCGATTAGCGAGAAGCGTATTGCCAATTAACAGGAGTCTGNACAGCACGCATCTCCTGCTGAGCTAATCGCATCTGCAATAGCCCTCGTGNGCAAGATGTTGTGTCGCTAGCCTGAACTATCGCNCCGCTGTCCTCGGAGGCTTTGGTTGCTATCTATTATCGTTTAGAGACAATGCCGTTAATTGTATAATGATTGTTCAATAGTTGCATCGTAAAACAGCATGACATCGTATATATATACTAAAACNNAAATATTCGTGCGCTGAAATGTCTAAGAGACTGCGTACTATACATGGGTAAAGGCTTTTCTCCAGAATTTGCATGNCGTTTTAAGGGTGCGTATTATACAGCGGCGTACTATACGAGGAAAATTACGGTAATACTTATTGGTTTTGCNCCCAATTANGGTCATGTTTTCCAGTTCTGACAACGAGGCAAAATTTTTTGGAAAAACCAGCCTGAGCCGACCGGTTGAACATAACCATCAGAAGATGTGTGTCAAGGCTTGAGTTATAGAAGATGAGAAAGNNTTGAACCACCCGGAATGGGTNCCATTATAGATTCCATAACGACTGCCACATTTTAACTTGCGCAAATCATCGCCGAGTCTACTTAATACGCGTTGATAAGCGCGCGTTTCCAATTGTTCACGAGAGATCAGGGTCTCGCTAATCGACAGCACTTCCAGACTCGTTGGCAAGCTTATCATACGCGTAAGTTTGTCAACATGAGGAATGAGGATCGAGCCAAAATTGGTGTGCAGCGTTTTTTAGGCAGCAAACTAACAATTTTATCAAATCGCCAGAAAAATAAAAAATAATGCTCTAATGCCCATTTTTGANATCTTTGAAAGGCCTAGTTTATGGTAAACACGGGCTAGCCAATAACCATGGTCGAAATGAAAATCGGACAAAACTTTNTTNTACGGGATGCTAAAAATGGACATAAGCTACTCTNATGCGACTTNGACAAAACACTGTATGAAATCTCCCCTTTGTGTACAATTTCCCTCATGATTTTTGTAAATTACCTCGTGCGTGGTAAAACTGCGGCTCACAGGATGATTTCGGGCGGTCTTTATCGCNAGCGGGAAAATCACATTGTTACAACAGGTCTGCTAGTGAAAGAGTCAAGATTTGAAGAGCTTCTTGGAGGGTGCAGAGCTTCAATATACAAATGAATAGTAGCCTATTGATATTGAAACGAACCCGAATCTTGTATATCAACAAGCGTATAACACGGAATTTCGAATCAGAGAGCGTTCAATGTACTCCTTNTGTTCGTGCACCTTCTGAAAATGTATGCTCTCTTATTCGGAATTACATACAGGTGACGTNATATTCTGTGATACGTTTGTTGATTTACTTTGATTGATGTAATTCTGCCATCGGCAAACATCTGTTAGATAATCCGATTTGTGCGAATAATTATCGAGACGACCGATTTCGAATCGTTGGAGGAGGCCGGTCACACTTTCATTTGTGTGCCTTGGAGTCGACTTTCATCAAAATGCACCAACCAAAACTCTGTCAACAAAAGGAGTTCGTGTACCACCTAAACATAGTAGGCCTGCATTGAACGCTCTCTCATTCACGAAATTTTTATGCTGGTGACGTCATATTTTGTGATACGATTGTTGATATACAATGTTCTTTCCATTTCTCTACTACTTGCTGACGATTACCCCTGACGAGTGTCAGCCGAAAATATTCGGGCTCATTTCAATATGAATATACTATTCAATCGTTTGTTGATATGCAATGCTCCTTCCAATTCTCTACTGGTTGCTGTCGAGTGTCAGCCGAAAATATCCGGGCTCATTTCAATATCAATGTACCAGGGTTGTCGCCAATTCACAAGCTTCCGAGTCGCAAGTCATTCTCACTTTTAGTTTTGACTCGAGTCATTTTTAATTCACCACCAAGTCGAATCCGAGTCCAAGTTACTGAGTAGATTGTCGGGTCCGAGTCGTAGTGTTGTGACTCAAGTCCAAGTCATTGCGCTGACTGCTCAGTTTCCCGGTAAAGCCTTGATAAACCCACTTTTTATAACACTGTTTGGTGATATCGAACGGTTCGCATTAATAATATACTAATTTTACTCACTTTTAACTCGGAGATTGAAAGCCGCGGAGCCCGCTATTCTTGTTATTTAGTCAACAAGTGCACGTGACTGAAAGATGGCCTGTTTTAGTCGTAGGCTGCATTTTATTGGGGGAAGTGTGGCTGAAATATCATCCAAAGGGGTCAACGAGTCAAAAAGGTTGGGACCCATCGCCTAAGCGCGTTATTTTTGGCAATTAGGCCTTGGTAAATGTGATGACGCTTTGTGGTCATCAACTAACGAAAAAGCCGTTAAGATTAGGAATGCGCAAAGCTATTGGCTTTTTGTTTTAGTCACTACTCATACTTAGGTACTAAAGTGTTTAGCCGTCCTTTTTATAGGAGTTCAGAGTATTCATATGATTGTATTTCTTTCGTTGATTTCATGCATTTGCTGTTGAGCTTCTGACATGCCATTTTGAACGTTGCATGTGTTTTGTTATTGGACGCGTCGAACACATCGCAGGTGCTATCTCTTTGTGTAATTTACTTGTCTTTGCATTGAAACCACTGTTGCGGATGTTGCATTGTTACCATATTTGCGTATGATATTGCACAATCCATCGCATATTCTTTTCAGTCACATCTAAATTTGGAAAATCAGTGTAAAATTAAAATTTTATTGAGTAATTCTTTTCGAAAAAGTGTTCCAACTATGACAATAACTAAATAAAGTAGTATGAGTGAAGCTAGTGTATAAAGGTAGTGTGTGTGTGTGTGTGTGTACTGTGTAGTGTGTTAGAGGTAGTAGTATGAACAGCATGAGAGATGTGGAGAGTTCGAATATGCGCCTTGAGCGATCGCAAAGAATATAATGACGGTTCCACATCAAATTGAAGATTTGGCCTATTGGATCTTTTTCCGATCATACCTATGACTCGTTCCATTCTAATTCAGCAAATTTTTTTGCATTTGTAATGCTGATGCAGACCCTTAGAATTGTCCAATATTTGCAAGCGTTGTTCTTTTCTTAATTGTGAGTGAATAAAAAAATTGCAAAATTTTCAGCAGTTTAAAAGATTCAGAGCGATTCAAAATTCTCTTGTTGAATGAAAATGTCTAATTATCCCATTTTTGGGCCTAGGAATTGAAAAAAAATCAACTTTTTCGCTCCAAACTCTATGAAAAACTTATGGATGAAAGAAATGTGGGGCACAGCCTTGAAATTGATGTGGGATTCTGTTACACAAGAAAAATTAGTGCAAAATGTACTTTGAAGCAAGTAGCCTACTGTTGATATAAAATTTGATTTTCAAATTGTACTTTATTCCATCATGGATGAGCCAGTTCTGCAATATTTGAAAATTTGTGCCTCTCTGACGCCACCTATAAAAAATGTTTTGAGTGCAGTTACCATCGCAAATAATTTGTTTCTTTGATTTTTATAGACTAGGTATTGTAGGTAACATAGCTAATCAGAACAGTACACCATACTGCAAGAAAACAATGAAGAAACAGAACTTGAGCCATGTACCATTGGCTCACTCACAAATAGCATCCATCATTGCCATTCCCTGTCCTACTGCAGGAAAAAATTGCTCAAGCCTCTGAGTAAGCTGCCAGTAAAGGAAAGAAAATTGCTTCTATGGCGATCAGGCGTAGGTAGCGCAGATGGAAAAGTTGGCGTAAACACATGCCTTCATCATGAGGTTTACTACCTTAAAAAATTTACGACAGTTTCGTCTAAACCAGAGGTCTCAAACACGCGGCTCGCGGGCCGCATGCGGCCCGCCAGAGCATTTTGTGCGGCCCGCGACGACATTTTAGATTTTTAATACTTTGACAATGTAAAGTGTCACATATATCTTTTCAGGTTATAAAGTCAAAATTACATCTGAAATTGCCCCGAAAGACTGAAACTATTCAACAAACTTCACTATCACATCAATTGCAAACGCTACCATGCAGTGGAAGATTCACTATTTCGCCACATTTCCAGTTCATGATGACAAAACCTGACCCTTAGACGATTCGTGACTGAAATTTGTGAGTTGGACTTGGACGCGACCTTTCTTAGAATTACTCAGACTCGGGCTAACTCGATGGCAAAATGAAAATGCCTCGAGTGGACTCGGAGTGACTCGGAATGCCGTGAATTTGTTAGAACTAATCGCGTATCAGGGGGATAGTAATAGATCGGAAGGTCGCAGCTTGGTATTTCGCGAACTAAGCAAGTAGTTATGGCTACCATTGGCAATCTGTCAGTTACATCTTTGGTCGCTAAACCATGTTATTAAGGGCACTTACAAGTACCGAGTACCGTAGTGGTCGCTCCAACGATGTAACAACAATGGCCCGTTCTGCGTCCCGACATTTCAATCACTAGGACACATTCATTAATATATTTATATTATATTTATATTTGTTTCTGCTCCTATATTTGAAAATATTTGACCTACTTATCAGAAGTATACCCGAATCCTGGATTGGAATTACAATGCTCAACCTAAAAATGTTTTGATATCAGATCAGTCTCTATTAATAATCTGTTAAATTCAAAATATTCATAGTAGCTGCAAAATTATAACCCGATAGATTTTATGATGGCATCATACGTTTGTCCGCCCNTATGGTGTCNATANCTTATAATTAATATATATCAAGTACAACAACAATTCNATTCAAATAGNTATAAATGTGATGATTCTTTTCGTGCCAGGCCTGAATTTATACAAGAGTAAATCACATTTGACGATATGTGTTTACTGTCAGTCTGCTGGATCNGNTCACNTTCAATAGGACAATTCATTCCCGCCAAATAAGGCCTACTTGGAAAGACATAGAATACCCCTANAAATGCTGCGGCCCGCGGCGTCGTCAAAACTGGCCCGCGATTACATTTGAGTTTGAGACCTCTGGTCTAAACGCTGTTGCGATTTACTTGGAGTCCATCGAAGAAAAACGCCGAAACGCCCCAAAGGAACACACATAATTAGAGTTTGGATCTGGCGATGAAATTAAGAAAGAAATACAAAGCAATCATACCAGGTTTGAAAGTATGCTATACATGTCTGAAGAAGATGAAATCTGTGAGCGAATCGAGTGATGACGAGGAATGGAGTAATGAAGACAATATGACAAGCGAGAAATAGATTTCATCGCGCTTTGCGGTAATGTATTGGGTCAATCACAACTTCACAGATATGGTATTTCCTGTAACGTCTGTACCTTTCAAAGACATGATTGTTGCAATACGAGTAATTGGGGTTTCAACGCTTCTGCAGTGTTAAAACCAGGGTTGTAACCAAGTCAAGTCGATTCATTTTCAATTCACCGCCGAGTCAAGTCCAAGTCAACGAGTAGACGGTCAAGTCCGAGTCCAAGTCGTTGTGTTCGCTGATCAGTTTTGTGTTCAATCCGCTGAGT
>ATSW01004481.1:0-10408 GCA_000444245.1 Botryllus schlosseri
TACGGAAAATGACTCGACTCGAGTCATGTTGTGCATTGATTTGACTTGTAATGGAGCAAGTCATTACACACCAATCCATATAGATCAAGACATATTGGGCCAGAAACTGTATTATCTGTTTGAACAAAGCTGTTAAGACTAGAGGGCGCTAAAGTAGTCATCTTTGGTACTCAACTAGAAGTAGAAGTAATGACGTAAATTCATACTCAAGTACAAGTTGAAGTAGCTATAAAGTTATAAAGTAGCTATAAAGCTATAACTATAAAGTTAAGATTGACTTGTGACTAAGACCTTTGTGACTTATTTATAATCATGAATTAAGGTCAGCAATTTTTCCTGATGACAAATCATCCCTTACCACAATTTTGATATGAATATGGCTTTTATTATCCTGCCTATAGGCAGCGTAACACCAATGCAATTGAAAATTACAATTCTCTCATATAGAGGAAATCGGGGTATTGAATATTCGTTGTTCCTATCAATATTGCAGTTGTTCCAACTTTCAGTATCAACACAGGTTGAATATCGCATGAAGATTTCGACTTCACAGTTACTCACATCTCACCGAAGAGTGAGCCCAAACATTTGAACCAAACTAATGACGGATTACAACTCAATTGTAGCCAATACGGACACGCAGCAAATAGGCCATGACAAGTTCAATAATCTCCAACAACATATCTTTGGGGAGAATGCAATTGATTACTAAGGCACAACTAATTACCTAATTATAAATTTGTGAACCGACAAAGATTTTTGGAACTGTCCGTCACTGTTACATGTTTTACAAATACACTACGAGAGATACATAATCCTACAGTAAAGCCTGTGCGAATGACCGGAGAATAGCGGAACAGTAATTGCACTTGACTTAGACACATGCATTTCATGTGCACTGGCGCAGTAATGTGGCTGCAATGCGAGGTTTCCCGTCTCACTTCAAAGATATCCAATGATATATTAACCACCTCAATCTCTGTGTCAAGTTGNNNTTACGGTAACCTGCATTTCTTGCCGAAATATTACTTTAGGATATTATTGAAATAAACCGTAACATCTGACGTTGAAATAGATTGGCACACCGGGGTTTTTGATTACCGGCTTCCATTCGTGACAAGTAAGCATTACTGTTAACAGCCTGTGCATGATCGTTTATCGTACCGTAATTATGCATTTGCAGTGACTCACTTGAACATAGTTATCATCGCAAGCCTTTGACTGCTTGCAATGTTTGTACATTCTCAAAGTTCCGTCCCATCCTTCGTGTCTGCGTAGCTCGATATGACAGGCATCCTAAATCGAGAGAAACATGATAACATTGCGTAATCGCTAAGATCGCGCACACGAAATTTGAACGTTTTATCGCAATTTACAAGCGTATCATAACAAATACAGCTTCTAAATTACTTTCAACGGGTATCAGTTCCGAAACCTTCATTCATTTTAATCTTTTTAACAACACTGGAAGCGATTTGTTATTTGGTTAAAATCGAAGTACGGCGTGTTACGATAATTTGACGGAACTTATTTTATATAATATTCAGTAAATAATCTTGAAATGCATCTATATACTGTCGCATTCCAAAGTCATCGAAAAGATAGAATTTAAATTGGATTCCCTATTCACAAAAACAAACTTATCTTTATCAAGATCAGATGTAGAATTGATGTATTAGTTTCCTACGATATGCAACTTTACTTGCCTCGTTAAAATCACATTCTCTAACTGTGCCATTTGCCCTGCACTCGGACTCTGTGGATACACCGGAACATTCCAAACAACGAATCGCTGCAAAATCAAGAGTTCATATACAAAGTGCTCTTGGGAACGAGCAGCCAGCTAAATGACAGGCTTCAAAAGAAATGTGGTCAACGAATGTTGCGAAACAATAATGATAATTTGACGACACCGCGATGCGACAATGCGAGGATTGTTGATTTGTCATTTTCGGTCACACTTGATGTGTACATGCTGCAATACAGCCGATTTGGGAACGATATAACTGGGTACCAATAAATGCCCAGAAATGGTTGTCAATGTAATCGTATCTGATGACTAGCTAAATCTTATTCTAAACCCAGCGCATTGCTATCAACAGGCTATTCCTGTTCGCCTGCATTCCAATCAGTTAACTATTGCTGTTCGAACAGAATCGGGCCTGAGTCAGACGGATGCTTAGAATGGAATGTTGGCCGGCTGCAAGTACGCATGAATAACCTCTTTTAGCTCATTTGAATATCGCGGAGTTATCGCAGACTCATAAACCTGAATTCTCTAATATGCATATTAGACAATTAGCACATCCCTACCTGTCGCAGACTGACATAGCATCAGACCTAAAAAGGCCGCTACCAAAACTGTGATCTTCATGCAGCAATTTATTTAAAAAACCGCGCTACAGTTCTCTCAGAGGCTGTGACTGGGCGAATGATATGTACATAAAAGCATAGTAACGTTCATTCCGCTAGGATCTATTTTTTCATTACATTGCCGTTTTTCATACAAAGAGACTCGGATTTTTCAAGCTAGGTTGCAATAGAAAGTAGTCATTAGCGCATCTTATCTATTTACCATTGCGGTGTTGTGACCTTTACCTGAAGTTGCACGTGATCGTGATGAATCAATGCAAAGTATCTTTTAATCAGCAATTGGTATCAATGGATTATGAATGTCCTTGATGTAGATGTAAATCATTAATTTTATATCATTCACGTCCAACTCAGAAAAACTGATACATAATATTAGTAATTTGAGTAAAGTTCTTCAAATTCAATACCGGTCATATTGTAATAATGCATAATTGTGTATGGTAGGCTGACGAGTCGAAGGTTAGACTGCCCACAAGGGGAAACAAGCCGGATGAAGCGAATAGGCCTATTTACGGGCGCAAGTGCCTAAGAGGTCAGATGTCGCGCATCGCGACAAACGAAACAGGTTTCAAAGACGACTCTGAGTGACAAAGAATACGTAAAATCGATTCGCTGCAGGCCATAGAAAATCATCGGTCATGACAGAAACGATAGGAGAGTAGAAAATAGCTATATTCATTTATTTAAATACATACATATCTCGTTGGTTTGTAAAAGGGTGAATACGGAGATTAAAAGTCTAAAATTGCCGGTTTAATGCAGATTATGAACAGCTTTAACATTCAGGCAATTGTGTACCCGTACTGAATATGGGAAGTGTCCTTCGTGCCTATGCTGTGGAAACGGTGATCCTTCAATTATCATGATAAATTATTATCTGTGAATCTACATCCATCCCGGTTCGGTGCGGGTGGTGACGAACATGTAAATTACAAACACAAGAATCTAGTATGTATTCAAGCAATGGGATTTGAATGCATTTTCTCGGGGTTCATTTCTTGTTTATATTGAGCTGAGTTCCCATACAGCAAACTTTCCTGTTTTCCAACTTGACGTAATTGCCGCAGAAAATATGAATACGATTCGATAAAGCCAAACGAGGCTGAACTTTACAGATGCTTATCGACGTAATTCCGACCGCCATTTATCGACGTAATTCCGACCGCCATTTACCGATTTAGAAGATGTCGAACAGCTGGTTGGCGTTTTGCAGCTATCAGCAAGATGTTTAGATGTTTACAACCGGGGTTATGTTTGCAATAAAACTAACTTGAAACAAATGTTTTAAAACATGTTCATATGCTGTTGTTGTCGTTGATATTAATATTATTGTTATTTTCTCAGGAACGTCACTTTGATCGGCTAATACCGAATTAGTGTTCCGGGCGTTTTTTTTTTTGTAAATGCATTCATGTGTTTCGCCTCGAGTCGCCGTATTCGCGCTGTATTTGAATCATCGGGAATGTGACTGTCTTTTAAAGGATATGTCAAATATACTAACTTTTCCTATATCGTTAAATAGAAGTTGCCATGCACATCGCCGAATTGACGGAAATTTGCATGAGCTTCTTCCTATACCAAGTCGAATTCAAGTAACATATCGTCAGAAGCTTCATAACGACGTGATTTTTGTCGGTTTAAAACCTTTTCCGTTTGAAATAAATCTATTCTCAAATTTTAAAATAACAAAGAATAATGGTTTTAAATAAGTAGTTTCAAAAATAAGAGGATTCATGAAACACTATTCAACGATGCCTCGTTTTAAACCCATACATTGATGTAACCGCTTAAAACATATGTAAGTATCGACATATTATTAGAGTCTATCCAGCGTATCGTGAAACCCGAGCGGGCACCGCGTGCATTGCTGATCAACATTGGGAAATATGATGGCGACTGCTGACTACATTGAACCAGAATAACAACATTTCGTGACTGTTCTATATTCCGTATACACGGCATGTAAGTTCATGCTGCTAGACACCACAATTGCGTCCACGCTGGTAGTAACAGGTGACATTTGATCAGTAACCTAATAGGGACATTGCGTGAGGTGAAGTGATCGCCGGAATTGCGTACACTTTTACCGCATTTGTGGTGACTGTGAAAGCGTGCGTGGCGCGTGTCTCTCAAACATGGTATAGGATGCATCCTTCATAACTGTGCTATATTCCGTATACAGAATGTAAGTTCATGCAGCTAGATACCCACAATTGCGTCCAAGCGGGTCGTATGTGACATTTGATCAGTAACATAATAGGGAGAATGCGTGAATCGAGTTTGAATCGTCGGAATTGCGTACACTTTTACGTCATATGCGACTGTGAAAGCGTGCGTTGCGCGTGTCTCTGAAACCTGGTATAGTAGGTTCAATCCTTTCGATAGCGATCTCTGCGATCGAATGTCATCCGTAACTTCAGTCATCGCTGTGCGGACCAGATTTGTTTCGAATCTCTACTGGCACGAACGACCCAGCCTTGTCCTATAGTCACAGACATCTCAAAACAGTACCGAGCTTGCGGAATTTTTCATGAATAACCCTAAACAATGATTTTGCGAAATACTAAGATATTTTTTAAGGCCACTAGTGACCACTAAATACGGCAATTGACGTTTCTACAAACAGTGGGCAGTACTACGACGGCCCCCAAAAGATAATAGTCTTGAGCCGCCATATTGCTATCAACATACCAAAGCCGATCATTCCCATGGTTAGATGCATAATTCAATCTCGTGGTGCACGTAAAAAGTTTGGAAGTAGTAAAACAGTCGGTACGGAAATTAACTATTACACAATATTCTGTCAATTGATAGGTATCACGTACCTTCTGCAACCACATTTTGGAACGGGAGCGCTTGGGAACCATTGGACTACAGCATTATCTCAAAGCGTGTTTTCAAGTGAAATTGCGTCACCTAACAAGAAAACGCCTTCTGCCAGACCTTCATCCTCAACAACGCAAATGGTTGTGGTAATAATTTACTCGGATACAGCCCGTTAAATCCCGTAAGCGACATCTTCAGGAATGGCGTAATTTACCCAAACACTATATTGTGTTATCAGCCCCTGGCTCGTTCGCAAGCCTGAGCTTCAACATCAACACACTCGCATGTCTCATTTTGTAATATGCGTTTTATTTCATCAAACAAAGTAAAGACACAGGCGTAAAACCAGACTGAAAATGTAAGATAGGCGGATGAAACTTATATATTGGGTGGGCGAAAATGTTTAACAATGACGTGACGTCACGGATCCATATGACGTGACCGCGTCCGAGTCGTAAATTTGGTAGGTGTGGATGAAACTTTTTGGGAGTGGGCGAAATCTTTTTAACAATGATTCATTGTAAGGTAGTGAAAATATATGCCGTAAAAATGTTCAAAACTTTTAGAGTTGAATGCGCCTTTCGCGCTCCTGGCTACGTCGATATGGTACGAAAAATAGGCCGATCAGGCGATCACGTTATAATGGGTCTCATGCTATGCCCATTGCACATGCCTAAGCGCATGGGTCGGTACAAATCTGTTTGCCTATGATCTGAGCGTATTCGGCGGTGAGGTCTGCGAACCCGTTCCTGGCTACTTTCACGTTTCTCTCATTTCCCGCGATAATCTTCAGCTGCTCTTCGTCGAGCCTGTAACCACTATCCCCGGGTTCGGGAACGATGCCGACAACCAGGATCTGAGAGAACACGAGATTTCGTTACAGATTAGGCTACGGAGACGTGGGTGGTAGGGATTTCGGATTATAACCGGACAGGATAAGTTTTTGGAAGACGGGACTGCGTTTTGATCAGCGGATACGGTTTTTGTATATACAACTTATAAGAACGACTTTATGTCTGCTTTCATACTGTGTAGGCTTACACATCAGATATGATCAAAGTCGTTATCGCTGGTACTCAAGTATTAACGGTAACGCCGTAAATTTCTGTTCCATTTCATGTGCAATTAAAAAAGTAAGTATTCTAGTTTTGCCTAAAACCTGAATGCTGTATAGAAGTGGAAGTTGTCTCACATCATAACCCCTTTAGGGGGTAGTGAAAGAAGGATTAATCTATACTGCAATACTCCAAAAGTAGAAAATCTTCATTACTGATCAGTGATCACATTTGCTTATAAATGACTTGATCTGGTTGTGTTTATAAGACTCAGATTGAACTTTCCAGCGAGTGTTTATGCACTGAGAGGGTGTTAACGGTAGACAGTTTATTTAGCATACACAGCAGTCAAGACACCAGAAAGTACTAGACTACTACTACTACTAGTAGCAACGTCGTAAATTTATGTACAAGTTACATCAGAGGTAGCTATTTCCTAGAATACAATAGAGAAAGTATTCTAGACCGAGTTAAAATAGTCTGTAATCGTAACCACTTGAATTGGGAGCGCAAGTGAGCAAAACCTATACTTGAATAATCCCAAAACGTAGAAGTACATATAGTTACTGACCCCCTCTGAGAAATACCGCAATTGAAATTCACTCGACCTCGTACCTGTGGGACTATAGCAGCGCTGACTTACCGTGGCGCCGGAGTCTCTCAGGTTTTTCGCGGGCACTGTTACGCTATCGTTGGATACGCCGTCCGTAATCACCAGAACCAGATCCGGTACGTCCGGACGGTTGCCGTGCTCTTCCGATAGGAGATCATCCAGCGCGTGCTCAAGAGCTGCCCCCGTTTTTGTTCCTGAGAAGAGCGGTAATGATTGGATTTCGCGACCCCGTGTGCTGTAGCCAATGCGATCAACGCCAACATGCGGTTCAAGCACAAGCTGGCTATACAATAATAATATTTTCCAATCCAACTTATTCAGGACTCGAAGGGATTAAACATTCCATGACCAAATTCAAATCTAGCAAGCCATTGGCGGGTGCAGAACTTGGACATTACGCATCACAATAACTTCATATTGTTAATTATTTCACCACAAAAGCTTTTCAAACAGACTTTAGTGAATAGAATAACAACATGAAGGTATTTCGTGAAATTCAAATCCAGTTTACCAGAAAAACGAGTCAAATCCGGGATAGGTCCGACCAATATCTACAAATGCCTATTCCTCAAATCCAAATCCAAATCCATGCTCACATTTGCATGCTACATCTAGTTGCAACATCGGCGGTGGGACTTGGAAGAACTGAGGTCGTATATCCTAATATCCGAGTTAGCCAGTAATCGGCGATCGGATGTTGGTAACAAAATATGCAAAAGCCAAATACGGCATCATAGAAACGTCTAGAAATTTTGCCCAATTGTGGTAACAAATAGTTTAATAGTTTGTCTACTCATGCTTTACCTCCGCCGTTATATGTAATTTTCTTAAAGTCCTCAACAAGCCCTTTGACATCACCAGGGTGATCATTCAAGCGAATTTGAGTTCTCTTGTCTTGAGTGTGAGTGTACTTAAGTACGGCGATGTGTGCAGCGTCCTGAGCTACGTCGAACAGCCTGAAAAGACGGTTGAAATCCTTATAAAATGATGAAGATGCCACCTCAGTCAGATCCTATCATAAAGCAGTAATTAAGTTCTAAGCGCGTACGTAATTCCAAGGTTTATGGCAGCAATCGCTTTTGCATAGAGAAAAATCACCCTGTGTAGGCTATACCGAAAGTATTGCCCATGATTATACAGGGGTGTTCAAAGTATTCATCGTTGCTACTCAAGTAGAGGAAGAAGTAGCAATATCAAAGACATCTCAAAACTACTTCCAGTAGAAGTAAAAAAAAAGGAGATCTGAAAATTACATAAATATGTACTCGCAAAAAGTCGATTTAGTTGATAGATCCCATACTTTGATCAGTTAAATCGGAGGTGACTACTTTCCAAATTGCAAGCTGCATCTTGGCGATTAACGTAAAATTACCAATGACACGACAAATAGGTGTAAGTTTATTTGAATATATTCAGTTACAGTGACTTAGGGAATTTTTCGACCAGTTTTCGACTCAGAAAAGTGATTCATGCATACAAAAAACTACTTCCTGCTGTCAACATAGCCACTTGCCTAAGTGGTACAAGTCGGCAACGCCTTGCAGTAGAATTAAAATGTAGAAGTAGGCTACTTCGTTACTGATCACCTCCTCTGATCAGCGTAAGCGGAGTCCTAAAAAGCCCTAGATATGGGCCAACGAATCATAATAAAGAATATTAGATGTGTAAATGACCGTTGTAGTCGCAAGACGTTAGTTTAATTAAATGAAATTTATCATCGCACCAAGCATATCGGAAGTATAGCCGAGGACTATATTATGACTAATGACACCAAAGTTTATAGCAGGTGCGGGACACTTCTCCGGTCCGCGGGCCGGATATGGGAAAATGAAGCACTTGGAGGGCCGGATTACAGAATATATACATTAATCGCGCATTTAATGTCAACTTTAGGTTTAAAGCATAGAGACCAATAACAGTATTTAATGAATTTATTAACAGTAGCTGTTGAAGTCAATCAGACATTTGTGGTCGGTCAGAGTTATATCAAGAAGTTCTTTGGACTATGTAGAAACCATTAGTAAAGATTGCACGTGAACATCAGTTGTATTGAACGCAGCCTTGTCTCGTTAATGTTCATGGTCGAAAATATATGTACACCAGAACAGAGCAAGTAGTTTCATGTTTATCTTTCTCAGGTTGGCAAACTTGGATTCATTCAGTGACGCATAAAATTTGTCAATACTTTCAGAATAGACTTTCACTTTCACGATAGAGACTGTCTGCGGGCCGTATGTTGCCCGTCCTTGGTTTATAGTAACATGATCATAACACTATTTTCGACTATTTGAACGCAGTACCCGATAATGGTCGACACCCAATCGTGGAGAATGTTCCAGTTATCTTGTCCAATCGATTTTGACCCGTCCAAGACAATCACAAAGTCCATCAAGGCGTGCGGCGGGCACTGTCCTGTAAAAGAGATCACATCTTGAGTCAGAGACGGCCAGCAACAGCACTTCTAGTCCTCTCAAATTGCAGAAGACTGGAACAGATTCTTGGCAGTTTCAGTGTCTGATTAAACATATTATGCGACAAGAGATGGTCAAAGTGGCCAGCATTGATATACTCGAGAAGGCGTAGAAGTGAAGTAGAGCGTAATGTGAAGTAGAGTGGGAGGCAGGCTAAAACCTTACACACTTGATCAATTCGGTCAAGTAGGCAAAACCTACTTGAGTACTCCGAAAAAGTATGGCACTTCGTTACTCTGTGTGAAGTTTTAAATTTATACATATTAGAGATACGAAGTACCTTTCGGATTGATTTCCAGCATTTCTCATAAGAAATGATCATCGCGGTGTATCATTACACATATATAGCGAGAGAAAAAGCGTTAACAAAGCAAAATTAGACACAAAATTTCAATAACTTAGTCCCATATTTTAAAGTTTTTGACTGCTCATTTTTCTCGAGTTAATCGATGCCAAGTCAGAAAATAATGGCTTCAACTGATGGACGAACTTTGTGTTACATGGTGATCACAAGACGAAATGCACACTCACTTGCGCAGCAAGGCTTTGGCTCCGACCACAACTTGGTTTGATTGCAAACGTTCTTGGTCCTGCCTTCCGGGTAAAGAGAATATCCCGCGGTCTCGCACACGAACTTGCATTCCGATCCCAAGGATGAGCCGGATGTGCAAGTCATCTTGCCGTGTCGTAGATCGCCCTGGTTCGGACAGTCGGTTTCTAGTAAAATAAAGCGAGGCATGTGTTTATTTTTGTCGATACACCAAGACTTCAACCAAATTCAGGATTATGCCTTCCAGCTTAAATTCCGAATTGAAAAGTTAAAATTGCTGATGGAATTGAGTCTAGGCTTACCATATTTCGGAAATGAAAAAAGAGGACACTTTTTCAGAAATTTCAGACATGCAAAACTGGAGAAGAATTCTCAAAAACCGGTAAATTTTTCCCACTTCATCACTTCCGCTCAGAGCTCAAAATCACGTTTTTCACTCCACATTGCTAGGTGGATGACTAAAAAAAAAGGTCTTCTTTTCGCTCAGAGCTGAAATCACCGCTTTTCCCTCCGAAATACC
>ATSW01004482.1:0-13136 GCA_000444245.1 Botryllus schlosseri
TACGAATCCGTTATGCAGTTGCAAGTTACATATAACAAGCCACTGGGGTTGATACCACTTCAATAGCATGAAGATATATAAAATATTTACTATGTTATGTAGAATGGGAAGTGAATTGCCTTCCGCGAGATTACGCGATTACGTAATCGATTACTCATCGGTGGCGGCCGCGTGATTCGTGCTTATCATGTCTACCTTTCCAAGATCGTAGCGCTGGGCTATGAAGTGCTATAGTAGCGTGTAATGTCTCGTTGGAACGTAGAGATTCATGCGAAACGCAATCAGGTGGTCATATACCAAGAGAGGGCCTAAGTATGACGTCAGGAGATATAGAAGAACAAAATTGTATTTTATTTTCAAGAAATCGAGAACATTTTCTCGCACACCGCTATTCCCTCTGGCGTCTGAGTTGTAAGAGTATCTCAGACCGCTAGGCGGCTACTTCAGGTTTACGGCAATGTATTGGGCGTCGATTTAAGCCATATGGATGACATTTTATCGTCTTTTTTGTGGATATAGTAAAATTTAGGTCAGTAGGCCGGCCGATTACAAAGGGAATGCGGCCCGTGATACGAGGAAAGTTGAGAACCCCTGTTCTACCGCATGGTAACTTTTAAAAGTGATGTGATAGTGAGGTTTATTGGGATTTCAGTGATTTTTATAGTAGTTTTAGCGTGAAATTTACGTTCTTATATCTAAAAAAGATACATGGCACTTGTATATATTGTTGAATACTTGAAATTCCAAAATGCCGTCGCGGGCCGCATGCGGCTCGTGGGCCGCGTGTTTGAGACCTCGGATATAGAGTCTCCAGAATATCAATTAATATATATAAGTTTCTGTTATCGTTTACGTTTATTTAGTACGACTAGATTAATTCTACCTTAGTATACAATAATATATCACTATACAGATGTGGAAACCCCTTACTGGTCATGAACGCTATTTCTTTCAATTTCTGGTAAATATGTTGCCGTGTTATATATCCTAGTATTTGTACCNNTANCGGCATCNGATTGAGGTCGGTTAATATTGCGATATCGATTTTAATTNCACCGTGCACTGCTGCACTCATTCCTTGTCGTCAAATCCACATTTCGTTATCACCGCCATAGACGCTGATATGTAGGTGTCGACTAATATTATAAACTCCATCATTAGTTCGCACATACTAATCTCAATATAACCATTTTTCCAGCTACGTATACTGTATGTTCATTGTTCAAGGTCATCATCCACATTTACGTATGTCATGGCACGGTAATGACCGGCATCGAAAAGCGTATTGATATATATTATGCATATCCATATTAAAATAAAATTAGTCGCCAACTTTTATTTTTACATGGGATGGCCAGATGAAAAAAGAGAGGGGTTTGAAATTGTTTCGAATTTAATAAGTTANCATCAATTTATTACGGTTAAGTACATGCGTAAATGCCCATAATACATGAATAGGACAGGACAAGCTTCATCGTGTTGACGAATTTACGAGTAAAAGTACCAGAGGTGTTCAGNAGCGAAGTACTACTCCTTTTTCGAAGTACTCAAGAAGTTTTCCCCTACTTCTGGTACTTACTCATGTGGATNTTTTTTCGCTACTTCTACTTCATATTATTTTGTGATCTACTTACTTACTTTTCACTATTTTCAGTTTGTCAAGTAGAAGTAGTTTAATCCTCCAATACGAAAGATAGCCTNAGGAATTTCAGNGCTGTTTTNACGGAGTGCCAACATTTAATTTTCTTGAAAGTCANGTAGAGACCNAGAANTTTNGTTGCNCTTNGCGCACAGTNGATATGGAGTGACAAATATGTTTTAACGAAAGTATCACTGAATATAATTTAGATACTGGGTTNCGTGGTTCCATTATTCCCACCGCATTGTNNCCTGTATCAAATATTTCATCACAGTAAATAGCCTATGGCCCACCATAACGTTTTAAACTACCGTTTCGCAATATAGCAGCCCATGATATGTCNTAATCTTGGAATGTGGACTTTGACTTTTTTAGCGTTAGACCTGTTTTAGCAGNACACTGTTAAAAATTTCTGTANAAAAGACGTATAATATATTTTTCGCTTTTTAGAAGTAGTATTTNTNTTTCTCTTTCAATNACGAGTATTATACTCTGAGTTCTAATTAGTTTCAGTTTTTTTTTTTGTCAGGAGAACATTCACNTTGAAGTATTAAAGCAATTGTAGTANTGCCTATATTTTTCGAAAATAAAGCTACACTATATGACATTTTTACGATCCACTGTATTTTTATTTAACGTATAATAATGACTTAAAGTGTTAAAGCCGTTCCCGATATAACTTCTCCGTATTGCTCTTCGACTAAACTAGGGGCCTTNTAATATAGGGGAGGNCGCCATACCATGATATTTTCNAAAACGGGGTGCTCGAGTAAACAAAGGATTNGTATCGCATTCCAATATCAATACTATCATTTGAATCCCATGATGTGGACGAATGCTTATTCTGTCGAAAATTGATTGAATATTTTACCTCCTGGGAACAGTGGCGTAGGACAATATGCTGTCGCCTCTGGCTTTCGTTGAAAATGCCCCCCATACTTTGAAATAGTTTCAATCTTTTCAATTATGTTTACTGGAAATCTTGTTGTGTTGACTAAAAAAAAAGAACATCACTTCGCCTCGACTACCGCATTATCCATCTTTTTCGGTACTTCTGCAGTGTTGAGAAAAAAAATATGTCATCACCGGACATTTTTCCTCCCCCTTGCAGCCTGCTATGCCACTGCCTGAAATGCATCAATATGAATCNAGCTCTCTCCCCNAGGTCAATTTGCAGCTTTTAACAGTCCATGCGACGAATTGCGACCGTTTTCACTACTTACTTACTTACTTGAGTAGATATAAAGTCAGNCAATTCTACTTCTACTTCAAGTAGTTTTAGGTTGCTTTTCAAAGTACTACTTCTACTCTTACTTGAGTAGATTTTTGCGTCGCTACTTCTACTTGAGTAGCTTTATTGGNTACTTGGAACACCTCTGATAAGTACGCGTAAGCTTGTTAGCGATTCCTGGCTTCAATTTCAACTATTCACTATTCACCAACACGCGCGCGAACAATTGAATACACATCCTCGGTGACGACGAACTATTTCACAAATTAATAAGATCGAAGTCTCCTGCGGAATCTGTTCTGTAATGACACAGATTTCAGGTGATTCAGGCCTGTAGTATCTTTTGATAACTCGGCCTTAACACACATATTCTGATGTTTTCATAGTAGCGCTAATCAATTACACCCGTTCGANTCTGTTCGTGACNAATTGCGCAGATTATTCAAAGTTATTCAATTTCACGCCAGTATGACACAACGATTGCATAAGTAGACATAGCAGGCAAATCATGAGAGGCCTGTAGCAGACGCTACAGCTTAGGTCAGCGATGTTATGACATATGTCAGTCCTGCTGTAGACTCGATGGTTTAGGCAGGTAACGCTATCAGACCTAGCCTGGTGCATGTGATAGTTCATGCCAGCGAATATAGCGTGCACGCCNGNATGCCGACGCGCTAAATCAAACCAGCGACGATACCGCACATCAGATGTCAGTGACCCATTTCGCATACAAATGATTCNCGCTAATTTGCAGTAGGCACACTGTGACGCCCGGGCTGTCTCTAATATATGTATATCACGTGATTTATGTCTTTCTTCTCGTACCACGTGACTGACCATTTATCAGCTCACGCATTTCAATTATAAACCAAACTCATCTGCGATATCCTACTGTATATTCCATGCATATCCGACCAATATATCTATCTGAAGCAATACTGTCGTTGCATTCACGTTGAAGTTGTCAGATCAAGGACTTAACGCAGGAACGTGCGTCTTACNACCCACGAGCTAAGTATTATACACCCAGCCACACATTACGTGGGACTCNGGTTACAACTCTAGCAGGTTATCAGACGACACACATCCTACAATACGCAGTCTCGATAATACGAATNNGTGAATTGGCATTTCAAAAGGACGGACGCATTTAAAGCTCTGGTCCGACTCCGGGCCGACTNCTAAGCCGGATTCTAGAAATGACCGTGATCCGGTCCGACAAACTCCGATAACATTAAATATTCTATTATCTACTCACAGGATAGTATTGAATATTGATTGAAACGATGCAAACAGGAAATTAAAAACTCAAAGATGANGCCCAACCCGTATCTGAAATATTTATGCCTGCCAANCTGGACTTAGCATACGGTTTATTTCCATGAATGTTTCACTTNACTTATTGATTCAAGGGTGGAAGAGGGTAANGCTGTCTTCTTCTTAGTGAAAAGTAACTGATCTGGCTCCGATNCGACTTCGGCCGTATCAGAAAAGTACTGATCCGGCCAAAAATGAGAAAATCCGACCGGATATATATCCAATTGGCTATGGTCAATGTCCAGGACTATTGGTTAGACTCCTAAACGCTTCTTCTCTCGATATTTTCGAAGAGAAAAATATTATTCGAGTTAGCGGAGTCGGTTAAATCCGCGGCCTTCGGCACGAAACACCGTGGACGACTCTCGGCGGTAGCAGTTGCTCTGGGCAAGGCAATTTTATCTCGACTAAGCAGACTCACTACCGTAAAATCACATGGGTGCCATCTTGAACATAATTAATTACGATAAACACCTTCAAAATGTCCCTCACTAGCACCACCACCTAGATAGCATAGAGATAGCGTAATGGTTAAGCGTCCGGCTTCTTGATCGGTAGGTCGTGGGNTCGATTCCCGGCCGGGTCAGACCAAAGACCTGATTAGTAACACTGGTATCCATGGCTTCCCTGCTTGGCGCTCATGCATTANTGGGATNGCATGGAGGGGTGGTGCATGACNTAGAAAGCCGTAAAGGCTATATCTGCACTTCCTTGTCCNGCGGCATATGCACATCATGCACTNANGGTATGCATATGCGCAGATCGTGTGTATGTGTATCATGAGTCGGTGTATATGCCGCAAAANCATCAAGGACAAAAATAAACTACGTCCTTTCCTTTCCATATAGCAACTTGCAAGAGAACGGTGGAATACTCTGCATTTTGGGTTTATTTCAATTTTTAAAAGTCCACCGCGGCGCCAAATACTTTTTGAAATTTTACCAGTCCGCGAGGTGAAAAAGGTTAAGAACCACGGATGTAGGCAACATTGTCAGAATGAAGCTGAACTATGTGTCACCAGCAGTGTACGCACAACTTCAGTGTTGTCAGCCAACAACTGCTGCTATTGAACGTTCGTTCTCCATTCTTGGCAAGCTGCTTGTAAGGACAGAAACTTTCTACCCGAGGATGTAGGAAAGTATCTTTCGTTGAACTACAACAAATTTTAGCCTACTTCTACCATAATACGTGATGTAACTACCGGAATTCTTCATAGGGCCAGATTTCGTTAAAATACAAGTTTCTTCAGTTTTTAAGTCAAAACGTTTTTCAGGCCAAACTACTGTAGCGTACCGCTCCATGATTGACCTATAANTACCCTCGCTGATTACTGATTATGTTACTGCTACGTCTTGTTGTGTTGTACTCTTTTATGCAGTCGCTTTTANTCACCGTCCGCGATGCCAGTCGCTTTTAGTTTCTTCAGGACGAGCATCGTCATGTTTNAGTCTNTTATACATTAAAAGGTAATGCTGACTTGTCTACTTTGACTTATCGAGCCGCGGACCAAGAAGAACGCGCGCCCACGACAGAGCACGCTATATTTTGGTGACCCCGACGTGATCTTGCTAGCCGACACGATTTCTGACGCGACTCCTTGCTCATCTGTACATGAAATGTCTACTAGACGAAGACGACGACAACAATCGATAGACGATATTGCGAGCTCGGCGAATTTCAATGGTACCCCGAGGATGCAGCCACCGGTGGCCAATTTCTGGTCCCATTCGCCAGAGTCGTGGTTTGTTTCGGTGGAAGCCGGATTTTCCAGTTACGGTGTTACCGACTCTGCGGCGAAGTATTTTCACGTTCTGAGATGTCTGGACGGCAAGCAGCTCGAATCGATTCGATTGAAGTTACCTGCCCCAGAAGACGACGACTGCTACGAAGTATTGCGTGACCTTCTGATGCGTGAGTACGCTATTCCCTTACGAGACCGTGTTAAGGAGCTTCATGGTGATGGCTGTGGGGATTTAAAACCCTCTGAAGTTTTAAAAAAATTGCGAAAGGCAATGGGGGCTCTATCAAACACACCAGGTTCCGACTGTTATTTAGAGGAAACGTTCCTTCACCATTTGCCAGATCATATTGCTGGGATATTGTCGTCACATGTAGACGATACCGTGGAACAGCTTGCCCTAAGAGCTGATAGTATATACACTCGCGCTTCTCCTCGTGTGGTTTCAAATCATTACAGTTATCCTCCCACAAATCAATTAGATGAATTGCAACGAACTGCTCAATCGATAGCTCGAGAGGTCAGGGAATTGAAGGCGATACCTTCGGCACGACATTTACCTGCATCGGGCGGACAAAGCTCGCACAATTTCAATCGTAGTACCGTTCCTCGCCGTCAACCCTTTAGAGGTGATCGACCAGCTTTTCGGACGCAGTCAAACCGTTCAGAGACACGTGACGTAACTCAATTTGCTCATCTGCGTGGTCGAATCAGTTGTGCTTTTATCATGATAAATTCGGTGATCGAGCTCGAANNTGCCGTCCACCCTGTTCCTACTCNTCAAATCGCCCTTTTTTAGACGGAGGCCTCGTGAGNGATCGCANCAATTTTCAACAGTGAATGCNAACTCTGNANGTCAAAACCCTTTATTGCATGTGCGAGATTCGATTTCAGGGCAGATTTTCCTCGTCGATACAGGAGCATNCGTTTNTGTTTTNCCGACTTCNAGTAACGTTTTCAAGAAGTAAACCAGGACCAAATCTGTACGCTACAAATGGATCAAAAATTGCGACGTTTGGAACGAGATATTTACGGACCGAGTTCTCCGATAGACACAAGTATGGATTTCGATTCTATATTGCCGATACACACATTGCCATATTGGGGGCTGATTTTATTGGGCGATTTTCTCTCGTCGTCTTTGAGGAGCAATTGTCTGATTGATACTGTTTCAGGAGGTTTCATTCCGGGCTGGAAGTGTAATCCAGTAGTCCGCGGGTTGAACTTTATAGCGCCTGATCACAATACGCCATATGTAGATCTTTTGTCGAGCTTCAACGACATTACCGTTCCACGGAATGCAGCAGTACGAGCTAATCACGGTACTGTACATCGTANTATTACTANTGGATGTCCCACTCGTTCTCGNTGTCGCCNATTGCCACCCCATTTGAAACAGAAGGTGAAGAATCGATTGCAANAGATGTTNAAGTCCGGTGTAATCATTCNCTCAAAATCGCCTTTCGCCTCTCCCATCACTGTCGTACCAAAGGGGCTATAGACGANATTAGAATCTGTGTCGACTATAGGAAATTAAACAATCAAACGGTNAAGGATCGNTGGCCTGTCCCATTTCTGCGTGATTTTACCAATGAACTGTCGAACTGTANTGTTTTTAGCAAAGTTGACTTAGCGAAGGCGTACCATCAAATNCCTCTTCATCCGGACGATCAAGAGAAGGCTGCTTTTATTTGTCCCGAAGGNCTATTCCAACCAACGACGATGATGTTCGGCTTGANCAACGCTTGTAGTACTTTTAGCCGTTTTATATCCGAAGTAACCGAAGGACTGGANAATANTTTNGTNTTTNTAGACGACATTTTAATTGCGACTCGGANTGANGANGAGCACATGGCAANATTGNCGAAATTGTTTTCAAGGTTTCGTAAGTTCGGACTGGTCATAAATGTTGATAAGTGCAGTTTCGGTAAGGAAGAAATCGAATTTTTAGGTCACCTTGTCAATGCAAGGGGTATTAGTCCCTTGCCATCAAAGGTTGAAGTAATCTCTAACTATCCTCGTCCCGAAAATGTGAAACAACTACGTTCATTCCTTGGACTAGTCTGCTATTACCACCGTTCTGAGACTAACCGTGCCGAGATTTTGAAGCCACTTTATGACGTAGCCAATGCAGCATCGAATAAGCGTGATCGTGTCAAATGGACAGATAGTGCTAACTCAGCTTTCGAACGTATCAAGACCGAACTGTCCGATAATATCATATTGTCCCACCCGGTTCACGATGCCGAACTGTCACTTGTGATAGACGCAAGTCAAGTCGGAATCGGAGCTGTTTTGCAGCAGAATGTGATGGTTCGTGGTTACCCTTAGCATTCTTCTCGAAAACCTTGAACCCGACACGGCGCAAGTACTCCGCATTTGATCGCGAGCTTTTAGCGGCTTATTCAGCAATCAAGCATTTTCATGTCCAACTAAAGGGTAGGAAATTTCAAGTGATTACCGATAATGACGGCCTTGTAAAATCGTTAAGGAATCCAACCGACAGACTTCTGGATCGTCAAGCAAGACATTTGGAATTCATCTCGGAATATACCGACGACGTCAGACACATCAAAGGGAATCTGAATACGGCTGCGGATAGTCTCTCCTCTCCAGACTCGAGGTGAACGCGATTTTTCCGAGCGCTGTTCCCATCACAGCGGAAGCATTACTAGAAGATCAGAAAGGCGATGATGANCTCAANGAACTCCTNGCNAACNCCNATNACCANTCCTTGNATCTCATCGCNGAAGTACATTTCGAAGNGTTNAACGATCCTATCATCTTCGACAAGTCGTTACCTGGTAGNGAACGTCCCTACGTTCCTGCGNCGCTTCGAGAGACTGTAATGCACAGTGTGCATGATATTTCGCACCCCGGTATACGCGCGACCACTAAATTNATAGCTGAACGTTATGTATGGCCNGGNATGAAACGNCATGTGAACGATTTCGTCCGTCATTGTCAGCAGTGTCAACGATCGAAGATTCATAGNCATACTCGAACTGCAATNAANAATCTTCCCGTCCCTTCCGAACGCTTTCATACGGTTAACGTGGACATTTTGTCACTCCCGAATAGTTGCGGCTACTCGTATATTNTGATGTGTGTTGATCGCTATACTCGCTGGCCTGTATGTGTTCCNATGNTGGACATTCGTGCNCAAACTGTTATTGATGCGTTTAGTTTTGGCTGGNTGTCGAATTTCGGCTCACCCCNTAAAGTNATAACCGNCCGAGGAAGTCAGTTTACCTCGCTTGAATGGACTCNGTATATGCAATTCTTGGGTATTTTCCANATCANAACCTTGGCGTATAAGCCGGAGCAAAATTCTCTTGTCGAACGCTATAACAGAACTTNGAAAGCCNCCCTCCGCGCATTAGAAAGTCCTCATAATTGGTATCATCANTTAGGNTTAATTGTTTTAGGGCTGCGATGTTCTNTCAAGGAAGATCTCGGTTATTCACCAGCAGAGCTTGTGTATGGCACTTCCCTTCGATTACCGGGTCAACTAGTCAATCCCTCTTCCAGTGGTAATAACGCCAATGATTTCAACTACGTTGGTGAATTGAAACGTTTTTTCTTCAGCCTTGGGTGAGATGCCGACTAGGTTTCATTCGAGTCAAAAATCTTATGTCCCGAACGATTTGAATAATTGCACGCACGTTTTCTTGCGGATAGATGGTCATCGTAGCCCAGCAAACACTCGATTTCCAGTTGACTTCCTGCGGAATAGCCGCAGGGCGCCCAGTGTTACTTCCCTGGAGTGGATTTGTCGACAACTAGGAGCGTCCTAAACACTTCCTGAGTTTGTCTAAAATGACCTACTGTGGACGTGAAGTGACTCCATACGGATCTACTGTGAATGTGCCGTGGCTCCCTATGGATGCGTCAGACCTACTGTGGACGTGACGTGACTCCCTATGGACATGTCATTTGCCACCTGTTCTATTCCTCAGGATTACCAAATCAGGACTCCCTATGGAGACCGCTTTATCATCTTCATGATGACCTCCTCCACGTCCTCCATACCTGGTGCAACTACATGGAATTCAACATCATATAAGCTAACAAACTGTTTATATTGGGTTACTGGAAAACGTCAATTGCAAAATACAAGTACAACATTAACTAATGAACTATTAATCGTTAACAAAGTTCAGGCTTACGTGAAATATCGATCAGGAAATCACTATCAATGAATGTGTCAGTGGGACTTTGAATATAACAGCAAGTTCTAAGTCAATTTTAAATTACCATTACAAACATTTCAATTGAAGTGCATACAAGAAATTAGAAAGAAACGTGTCACAAGAATTTGAAAAAGTACAACTGCTAATACAACTAAAACAGGGATAAGCATGGAGCAATCATAAGTAATCATTTACATTGCATATTATAAAACGATGCATCATTTGCACCGCATCGTGTTAAGAG
Organism: Botryllus schlosseri; assembly: GCA_000444245.1. Taxonomy (NCBI): domain Eukaryota; kingdom Metazoa; phylum Chordata; class Ascidiacea; order Stolidobranchia; family Styelidae; genus Botryllus; species Botryllus schlosseri. The sequence continues at coordinate 10,363 of ATSW01004482.1, forward strand.
CGGAAGCGCGTATTCGCATAATAAACTTGGTTGCAACAACCGTTTTCTTCTTGGTCTTTGTATTACCTGAAACATATACATATTATACAACAATGTCAGCAAATCATTTGTAGAGCCACTCTGCTGACATAATTTGCGTCAGAGCTTCAATTTCTATTTCCTCATGCATTAATTGTGACATGTCTTGTGAACCGCTACTTCTACTTGTGCTCGAGTGATAATTTATAACGATACTTCCATGTCTACTTGCATGCGGAGAGCTTCTGACGTTGTGATACGGAGTATGCAACCCGTCAATCAAATTAAATTGTGGAAACACCCCAAGTAGGGGAGATGTGGTACCGATGGATCAAAAATTGGAAAATGATCGCTGGCCCCGAAATGTTCAGCCAAAAACAGCAGATCTTTTGCTGGCTCATCACTTTCATACAAGCTCTACCTATCGCGCACATATGCATGAATATCCGTCTTTTCAAAAAATATTTATGGACGCTCAAAATTTGTTGCTCGAACGTGTCATCGGTCCCCACCCGGTGGGTCCAATGACACACGACCCGGGGACCTATGACACATATACCCTAAAAAACTCAAATGTGACTACTTTTCTTGCTCAGTGTTATAATCTAAGCTGCTGCAAGCCAAAGAAGAATATTTGGTCGCAACTGTCAAAAATAGAATAAATATTAACTCAAATGTTTTCATAAAATCACGTTTCGATTTAGGCTCGGATTTATAAATTTGTGGGTACATACATATTACCCGAAAATCAATAGTGTGACTTCCAAATACCTCGTTATAGCGATAAAACACCATATGCAATTATTACATTAAGATTTTCTGTACGTAGGCATGTTTCATTTGTTTCATCATTAGTATGCTTGAATATTTTTGCTTGATTTGGCTATTGTATCATCGGTCCCCACCCTACGAATTTTATACATGAATCGAAAAAAAGTCCACTCAATGAAAGCACCGAAAAAAATAATAGGTGACATTATATAGCCTGATACAAGCCCTACACTTCACAATAAAAATGATTGCTGGTTTGTTCGTGTCGAAGGATACAAAGAAAAATGTATATGCCGATTTAAATTTAGTTTACACCCCCCAAAACAAAAATCATCGGTGTGAGACCGCATAGCTCGCGCACGTCGAATATTTTTGTATGTGAGGAAAGATTTTGCCAGCATGCAATTGTAGACAAGTTCACGGAGCGTAATCATGGAATTATCATAGAGAATTTTCAAAGTATTTTCGGTCCCAGTGATCCATCGGTACCACATCTCCCCTAATTGGTCGAAGCGACGACCTAGCGCATCACAAATAGCCCCCCTTTTTTATTAAAAGGGCGACTTTTGTTCATATATTTCTTTAGGTCGCCAGCGGGCGCTGTTGTTTCATTATGCGCACACGAAATTCATTCGAGGCTCTCCTAAACTGAATTATAGCATAGAGAGTACCGCACGAATAATTTGTATCTTCTTTGTACGGGCGAAACCAGAATACATATATTCTTGCGCGCTGTGTCAAATACATGCGACATCATATGCCAACGATTGTTAACACACGGCGTTGATCACCCGAATTTAGTGCGAGTTTAGAATCCTGGACTATTGTTGATTTTCCTGAGGTGAATTTATTGAAATTCAACGTCGAGTTAACTTTATGTTTTCTTTCACCGAATAGTTGCAAAATTGCGGAGTTTAAAAAGGCGTTAAGATGGGATGGTGTTTGATTTGTGATCAATGCATTTTATTCAAACTCGTCTTACCGTATTTGATCCATAAATGATCATAACAGTAGTTTGTGACATCGGCGGCCTAACAATCAGCTTCCTTTAGGCTACTGATGTGCCGTGAGTAGTTATTGTAATCGCATCTCTTTGGTATCGAGTTTACCGTATGGCAGCGATTATGAAATTTGACTCCTTATAACTTCCTGAATTCGCATCACATCAGGCGCTAACCGTTATTTTGAAATATGTGGTTGCCGTGAATCATAGGCTACCGCTGTCGACCTCAAACTCCGCTTTATTTAAAATGGCCGACAACTTATTCCACTCGTCAACTTTGTTTGTTTCTGGCAAGTATTGTTGGTACACGTATTCTACATTAATAACTTCAAGTTCAGAATACTCCACTCTACAATTCTACCATTTTCTTTACGCTTACGCGTCAAATTTTGGTTGTGTTAAATTCATTTGTTCCATATAAGTTCAAATAAACTTTAATAAAATATATGCCTCGTCATAACACACTTCTTTTACAACCATTCTCTCGAATTTCATACAGTGTTCACCGTGTAACAGAGGGTACTAGGTATATGAGAACCATATTATGTATCGAAAGTAAAACTGAGACATACCAAAGATTTTACACGTTTTGAGTTGTGTTGAGCATTACACTATATCTCCGCCTATAATTGCCAACATTATGCCAACCTTTCGACGCAACAAGGATCGGGAAAATGCAGTGGCGGCTCGTGACAATATCGGGTGGTGGGGCAAGGGCTGCAAGCGACTTTTTATCAAGATGACGTCACAATGGCGTTTTCCAACGTAAACAAGTAACTTAATGATGATACGGTGACATGAATTTGCCGACAACAGTGATTTTAACGTATGTGCCACGAGAGGTCCGCCGGTGAGCTGTGACTTGAAGTGTAGTAACTGCGTAAACGGCGTACTGAACAAAGATTCGACACGGTTCATGTTCGCACTAGACCTGGAAATGACTATAACTCGAGAGATAGCGTAAGCCTAATTGGAAAGGTCA
>ATSW01004487.1:0-23971 GCA_000444245.1 Botryllus schlosseri
GCGGATGGTTGGCTGGGGCACGGCCTAGTCACTGACGGTGCTGCGCGAGCACCTAGGGAGTGATGTTGCCCCGTTGGTAGTTCGTACTCGCTTGTAGATGGTGTAGTTGACTCTGTCAACGTGAATTGGACTTTAGAGCAGTGGTTCTCAACCTTTTTTACCTCGCGGACCGGTAAAATTTCAAAAAATGTCTCGCGGACCGGTGAATTTTCAAAATTGAAAGGAAGCCAAAATGTAAAGTATGCAACCGTTTTTGCAATTATATTGTGCTAGAGAGTGATATTTAGAGGGTTTTGATCGAAATTAATTATCTTCGTGAGGGCATCCATGTGATTTTATGGTAGTGAGTCTGCCGAGTCGAGATAAACGTGCTATTGCAGAAAGTCGTTTACAGTCTTTTGCGCCGCAGGCCGTGGGTTTAACCGACCACGCCAACTCGAATTATATTCTTCTCTTTGACAATATCGAGAGAAAAGGCGCTTCGGAGTCAAACCAAGCAACCTCTGTGGTGCTACGGCTTGCTCCTTGGCCACTTCCACCATACTCTAGGGCAGGCCTGGGCAAAGTGCGGCCTGCGGACCAAATGCGGCCCGCCGAACGATTCTGTGCGGCCCGCGAAAGACTGTTTGAAATTTTAAATATCAAACCTACATTTTAATGTTGCTGCGTGGACTAAAACCATACGATGTATAAACTGGACCGGAAATTCGTTTACTATCAAGCCTGTTCATTAACATACCNTGATTACGCNTCCTATACGTACCTNACNTGCCTAATCCNNATTAAAANNAAAGTCAATGTAGCAAGTTATGCCGTTAGAATTAAAGTCACAAGAAGTCACCAAACCTTCTTTGGTACCATTGTCACATTACGCATTACACGGTCTGTTTTTCAAATTGTTACGTGATGTGTTTCCAAATCGATAATTCATGAAACAAGTGAATCAATGCCCATGATTTCTATGAATATATCACCACCCATAAATGATGTCAAAAAAATAAAGCCGAAAGTTGAAATTCCAAGATGGTTAATAACGGCGACCTTCGCTAATCAACAAGGCCATTTCGGCAAGCTGCACACTTCTCAGAAACCGGCTACCAAGACAATAAGCTATATATTATCCTTAGGACCGTAACTACTGCACCTCAAACCCCCAATTGCGTGGCGAGCTCGACGGACGCCCAAAATTATCTCATGAGTAAACATAAATTAGAGGGTATTTTTTGAAAATTTATGCAACTTCATTCAATGGTTTTTAGAATGGGCATTTCGGCGTTAGCGATTACCGCGCCACGACGCACCAAGATAAATGAACTTTAGGCCAACACGGGATTCCGAGAAGGCACTGCAATTGCAGTTGCTGATTAAATTAACTAAGTAAAGGGAATAAAGCTCGACAGCGAGAAAACCTTGGCCGAAAAGGACTGCCCTCATGTTGACCGAAAACCACAAAGTCCAATTGTTCATAGGCGATATTTGCCAGTGAAGAAATACCAATCGGGATTCGGGGTCGTCTTTTTAGTTTGGTACGCTTCGGCGATTTCGATATCTTTTCACATAGCAGACGGGGGGGGTCACGAAAAAACAACGTGTAATGAAGTAATTATACCAACGGGCCCTCCCGACTATTTCCAAGACAGTACCTCACTCAGCTCTAGCGGTAAAACTGAGTAGGCCACTACGTGGGCTGAGAGAGGTTAAAAAGTATGACAATCTATTTGCAATTATCAATATTATTGACCGATTGAATCATGAATCATTAAAAAATTCCGCGCTTTGCGCGATTAGGGCATATAAGACATCCCGTGCATCGTGCATATCTCGATGGGGGCTGGTATTGATAGAAAAACGCGGATAGGGGTTTAAAGAGAGTTAAAAATATAGCATGTTTAACATTGTTTCAAAAAATGACGGCAAATAGATAGTTTTGGGGTACTTAACCGTCACTTTGTCATTCCTTAATATCAACACATCCAATGAGCCCCAATTCGTGTAACACACTGCTTCCAATTTAAAAATAAAATCAATACGCTGGATATTGTAAAATTTCTGACTCGGCCCGCAAGCATATTTCTGCTCCTCATTTGGCCCGCGGAGAAAAATAATTGCTCACCCCTGGAATAGAAGCTTTCGCCTAAACGGCCTATGCCAGTCAGGACAATGTATTCGGTAGCTGATATTGAGCAGAGTGTAAAACGGGTTTCTATACTTGCTTCCGATGTTACCCAATTAACAAGTTACAGCCTGATCGCACGAATTAGGTTTTTATGGTACAATAAATGTACATAATCAATTTGAATCCGGTAGGCCTGCTTGATTTTGTACATTNAACAANACGTATTCTTTATNTCANTTTCCTTGATTGGTTGAATACGCATCATTCGCTGACTACCGATATGTAGCGTTCGTTTGTTTGTTTTGAGGTATTCATGGTGTTTGTCGTCTACTATGGTCATTTACTCCAGGCCAATGNTCTTCATTTTTATTCAGTAGCTGCCCAACACCACTTNCACGGCTGAGATGACGAGAAGTAGCCTAAATAAACCTCCAACTCTTGGGTANGAATTCTGAAGACGACCTTGGTCGNACCCGAACCCGCAACCCATTGGTGTAGCATCTGTGGATTATACCACTACGCTATCTCGCCACCTTGTAGCGTATTTCTCTCCCAATGTTGTGTGATTGCGGGTCAAGCGCACAGCGGACAGTGACTAAATATTCACAAACGGTAAGCTGGATATCTCGAGCAAACTTTTGCAACAAGGCAAATAAAATTTTGNAGATTGGCAAGGGGCATGCTCGCTTAGTGTTGATTGTTTATGCTGCCAGCGCTTTTCACAGAGTGGGCCGAAGTTGAAATGAAAAGATTTTCAACCAAATATGTTATAAATGACATGAAAAATTGTAACATATGAAAAAATTTTACAGTGTAGTGTAGAACCTACCAAGGTTCNTTTATGAACGTGAACCTCTAAATTTATGTGGTTCACACACAGAACNCGAAAGTGAACCTCACGTTCACACCATCCCTTGTAACTACAAAAGTATNCAACTTTACAAAATCATATTTTAATGACGTTTGTTTAAAACATCATATAAACCAATGGCAAGTAATTCGCTCCGTGAAGAAATTAGAAATTTCAATCACGTTGGTCTTACGAAAGGTTTTAGTTTGTTCTCGTACGCGCGAGCGATGCCAATATCATTTTAGTGGCGAAATCTNTAGTGGAGATGGCGAAATAACNAAGTTATAAATAGCAATGGGCTCGCGCGAAACTAACCTACCAGAAAGTAACAAATAGTCTTCTCCCCGTGGCATGGACATTGCTCAAGATGAACAATTGTAGATTGTACAATTAAATACGAAGAAACGTTCGAAGTCATCGCCCCCATCAGCACTTCATGTACTTCTGATCANACATGCTGAGAGAGGATACGAGATAACACCCGATANATAAAGTTNCAAGGCATCAATTGTTTTGAGGAAATCCTCCCGTTGACCAANATACACTTCCGTAGTAANCCAATAGAAATAAATGAATAAGTCCTGCATTCGCCCGTTACGAAATTATAGGGAACACTGCTGCTTACACACCTNCCGTTTTTTTTTTATTATGTTTCAATGCATATGGCCTCATTGATNGGGTCGGTCAGACTGGAATTTGAAGTTGTGTATTCTTCTCTTTCGAAATCGCCACGCTGACAACATTTATGTGATCGTTTCAAGGCGGTACATAGTCAATATGATGGTAAGAGCGATGCCAAATGTAGCTGACTTTACTACCTTGACCAGCCTCTAAAGGAGTTACATCCTCTCTATCTCTATTATGCTTGTTTTATATTAAAACGAGTGGTGATATTTTGTTTATTCACTCCAATGGGACTGAATTGCCCCTGCAATCCAATTCAAGGGGCATTTCGAAACGGCATATCTAACATATAATGTTGAAATATAAATATANGGAAAATTTATCTGATCCCCCAGTATCAGCACCAGAAATATTGATTAGAAATGACCTGGTCATTCCACAACTCTATTCTGCTCTCAGGTGTTCGATNAAGGATCTGCCTGTATTGNTATTGGCAATATTACGATTATATATAGCTGTCAAAATAACATAACCACGTTCACTCTGAGTANGCAGAACTGTAATGTTGGTACAAAAGTATTATGCAAACGACAGCTGAATACCCTACGTCGTGACGTGAAATACATAGTCCAGGAATCGCCGCTTTTCCATAGGTGTTTGGCAATTAATCAGCGTCACTCCTACTATACCTTCCATACNCAAAATGCTGGCTAGCGACTACGGAATTTCCATAAATTTTGACAACCTTCGACATTAACGGAAATGCAGACCCATGACATCAAGTACTGCATTGATAATTCTGAATATAGAAACAGGTATCATATATAGAAGTGATGAACAAACCGTAATAAAGTCGTAATTCAAACGAATCAANTATAAACTGAATATGGGCAAGGTATAGTTATTTCCGTTTAGCAAATCCCTTCGAAGTATAAAGATTGTNATTTGAGCATGTCTACATAATGTCACACATCACCCGAAGTGTTCAGTAGATGATTTCCGATACATATTCGTCACCNACACAAGTAGAGTGGCATCGTTCAATGAACTGGTCAAGTTTTTGTCAACTCTATTACGTTGCTTCCAGCCGCCTAGAAATAATATGTGAACACGTTAGTCGCGACATGAGCTNTCGCACACAGTATGTACTCGGCATCCGGTCAAGCAAATCTACAGTTTAAAAAGGACGGTATTGGGACTGTAAGAAGGACTGGCGCCAACAGCTACCACTGTAGTACCCTCCCTCCACCGAGTACCAGTANAAATTANGGGNATTGAAATTAGGAATTAAGTTGGTGATTTTANAGAAAATCAAGATTTGCAGACGGGGTATCGGATATCTTNATCACTAATCGGTATACAGGCATATCTTTTACAATCAGGCGACTATTGTTTCAGCTAAAACGTACTATCTTCTTTTACTCGNATACACTAATTACATTGAGTAAAAATGATCTGAATAAATACTAGCGTGCAAACGCTCAGTACCGATTCTTGTTCGTTATGTCCGTTGTAAACATTTTTGTGAAATATCAAAATTTCTCAGAATTCTTAGTTTCTGTGATAACAGTTCGTCAAATCCCCTCCTAGATTCAGTGNTTCACAACCGCAGCTCCGCGAAGCATTTGCAGGGGTCTGCGAAACCTCTAAATTTGTAAAAATTATTGATAACCTCATTTGAATTTTTTTTAAATTAGAGAAAGCATGACACAGTTTCGCTTCATTGTTGCTAAAACTTCAAGGCTCACATCATTAGAATGATTAGGGTCGCATTTAAAACAAANGGTTGCTTAAAACATGTTTAAACAGTGTTTTAAACAAAGGCCCTTTTTAAAAAGTTGTGTTCTTTTTTAAGTTGTCCAATTATGCCGTAATAGTGTGAATACTTTCCAAAAGACATGCTGTATGAGCCTGCGGACGATTAACACCCGATGCAGCCGACGTATAGGATATGGGATGGTTCGAACCCTTGAAATAGCTATAGTCCGTAGATAAATTGGTAAGAAATGAATGTTCTGATGATGGTGACCGCCGACCGTAAAAATGCTGCATGACTATGTAGTCCTGGATAAAGATATTTTTGGTCCGTCTACGAAAAGGGCTTGAAGACTATTTCGCCATATATTTTATATTGTCAATGTCACTTCCCTATGACGTCACATTTGAACATTCGTGGCGTCGGGGCTTAGAAAAATAACAAAAAACAAGTTTTGAACAAGGGTCTTGTTTTAAACATATTTGTTTTAAATGGAACTCTAAGAATGATCGTCTGAAATGAAAACATCCTACTGTACAAACTCATTTTAATTGCCAAATTAGTAATAGGATACTGATACAAACCTACTCCTCTTTAGAGACGTTTTGTTTGGGTTTGTGTAAAAATGTAAAGTTGGAGAAAGTCAAACAGAGTGACTAAGACATGTTTGAAATAGAAATTCCTGAATTTTTTTAGTAATCTGTGCCAATGAAGGGATTGAAACCTCGGCTGAAATCCATTTTCTCCGGTGATTTACAAAACCACTATTCCAGAATAACTTCAAGACGAGATGCTAGATAAAAATGACTAGGCTCGACGTGACGCGTTCCTTAAAAACTATGTTTCTCAATTTTGGTGCCATATATGTTGCGATCACACCAAAAGGTGCCATCGAAAGAGTTACATCTCTAAATATTACATTCGCCACCACATATCTTTGTGGGAATGGATTTTCGGCACTCGTTCGTGTCAAATCGGAGACGTGGATTCAAGACAATAAGTATGGCTGCAAAATTCGCTTCGAAACAATAAAAGTCGACCCAATTTCTACATATAGTCAGATTATATTTTCAAGAAAGGTCATTTTGTGGCTGTTTATCACAAACATTTAGTTAGTATTTGCACAAGACAGATGACGATTGGACGATAATTGTGCTAATTTTGAACGAAAACTTGTAGTGTAGCCTATACATATCGATATCATCATATGTATACAGAGTATACAATTAATATGTCTCAATATGTAGGCGGTAATTCGTTACGTTGCGGAAAGCATACTTTGTACTTACACGTGAATAAACTGACAACAATGCCCACCACGATCGTAGCGACGACGGCTACAAGTGACTGGTAATACACGGACAAAGCGTAGAAATTCTCAATTCCACGCAAATCATCAACGAATGTCGAGTTCCCTTGTCGACTAATAGTAACGTAAGTAGTATTTGGCCCCACTGAGAAGTCGCAATCGGATGGACACCTCTCAGAGGTAAAATTGAGAAATCCGTTTAGATAATATGGACGCGTCAATGTTGTCGATCCGAAGAACATGGTAAGGCCCGCGGCAAAACCGCATAGAATGCCAGACAAGGCTCCCTAAATTGTAAACGGCGGTTCAAAAAACTAGACAAAGTAGTCGCGATGCATCTTACCCATATGTTGGCAAAAGAAAACAGAATTCCAAGGAGAAAGACACCCAAACAAGGCCCGATGAATGCTGTAACGCTGCCCACCCCAAGTTGAATAATGTCGCCTTTCACGGAGGCCGCGAATCCCACGCCGAGAGCGCAGCATCCACATATAAGTGTAGCACCTTACAAATGTTAGTGGAACTATGACATGTTATATATAAAGAATGAGTAATTGAAATAATTTCTACATGGATGGTTCCGTCGCGTCATCTCTAACGTATCATTTCATTCGTATTTGGTCGATTTGTATGGACAAACCCGACTGCCAACTTCGTTATATTGACACATGATTGCGCGTTTAGGTTGGCGGAAGCCAGTAGATGCTCTATGTCCAATCGCCTGCGAGAACCAAACGAGTCGCCTGCGATCGCAGTAGCAAATATTCAAATGAGAGATTGGAAAGTCCAAGCGGAGAAGAGTATCATATCGACAGCAGTTGAATAATGATTGATTGGTCAGTCGACCTTGAGGAACATACGAATACGAACGCAGTTTTCGATCAGGGCGTTGCTCGTCGTCGCCCACGCGAAGATTTAAGACCGATTTCACTTAGCCATATATATGATTAGCGAAGAAGTATACATTTTATTTTTCCTACTGCGAAGGGTTCGATCATTGCAGGTGATTATGAGGTTCCGTGACTTTTAAAAGGTTGCCGGCCACTGATCAATACCTTTCGCAGCCCGAATGTAGTTCGTTTCACTCCAACTCGTGTACGGCTTGATAAAATCTGCCATGATGACGGTGACCATGGCATTTATACCAGATGATACGGTGCTGAACATTTGAATGAACACGATAAGATGATACGTCGAAAAATAGCCACATTTTATCCTGCGTAAATCTTACCTCAAGCTACTTGAAAACACACAGGCAAGAAAAAGTCCTGTCAAACCCGGCGTTCCTTGGAAAATGCTGAAGACGGCGAATGGGTATAACTGTAAAATAAGACACAAATTTATAATTATCTTCATGCGGAATTTTCAGTCAATATATTTTTTTACTTTGTCCGGTCTTTTAAGGCACCCCGCCAGTCTAGGATCGCATTCGCTGTAATAAGTGCTTGCTACTAAGCCGCAAAATACTGCTAACGTAGTGTAAATGCACATCCCACCAAATCCCACACCTAGGGCTCTGATAAAGTAGTGATGAAAAAAGTTGTCAATTGTACCATGTTGTCTAGGCCTACAGTGACTACGGATATTGGTGGGACCGACCTTCTTTTGAACTTAATATTTAGAGCTAGGTCTAGTCATTATTATTATTACAACAACGTTTCCCCATTACATATTTTCATCATTGAATAACGTTATAAAAGCTGATAATTTATAGCGCCAGGACACGAAAAGACATAGGACGTTTCCAGTTGCATAATTTTCCCGCAATTACATTTGGGTTGATTTTCGTTTTTGAAAATTTACGGCCTGAAGCTGCAAAAGAGGAGAAACTCTGATTTGGAGTATTGAACAGTGGTTCATCAACCCCTTACAAACTCTACAGGTATGAATTGCATTTTTAAGGGGTCCGCGGAACCTGTAAATTTGCAAAATGTTTGATAGCCTAATTTGTAAATTTCAAAATTAGGAAAATCACGAGGTAGTTTAGCTTCGCAACTGCTGAAACTTCAGGACTCACATCAACTCAATGGCCGTCTGAGATGAACTATCTTACTATGCATACTCATTTTAGTCGTCAGATTGCCAATAGATTACTGTAACATACATCTTTATGATTAGAGATATTTTGTCGGAGTAGTGGTAATGGTAAGATCCGGGTGAATTCGTCATGTTAGCAAAACATTTTGGACTTGAAGTTGTCAGTGTCAGCAAATTAATGAACTGCCGTTTAAAATAAAAAGTCCTGACACTTTGTTTTCGTAATTGAAACGTCGCCACGGAATCCATTTTCTCCTGTGATATAGCCTACATATAACCACTATTCCAGATTTACTTCAAAATGAGCTTTCGGATAGACATGACTAGGCTGGACGAGATATGTGCATTAACCCTTACGAGGTGGGCGTATCATATATGATATGGCATGTCTCCGACACCGATTTCTCCATGTTGACACGCCCTAGACATCGGGTACTACGTTATTTGGAAAGCTGAGACTTTTCCGATGTATTTGGTACCTTACTCAAAAATTTTGGTTTGTAAAAATAAACAAAAAATTAAAAATAAAATAAAATATGGTATCACCTAAAACTTCCGGATATTTTCCGAGTGGGAAATATTCTCGGAAAATCTGCCAGAACATCAGAAGTCGACATGTACGGTTTTCTGTGTAAATTTTCACCGTTTCAAACATCAAAACGTTTTCTGGAGAGTTTTCTGAGGAGGATTTGTAAATTTTGGTCACGCTTCAGTGATTTTCAAGATCTAGGTCAAGTTCAAGTGCAAATTCAGTCGGCATATGAGTCATAAACAGATTTACTATGCCTGCAAATAGTAGGATATGACAAAAGAAAGCATATCGCGTTGTTTTATGCCATAAACCGGACTGTAGGGGCCGATTGAGTGTTGATCATGAACTTGACCTTGATGACCACTCACTGACCACGCCCATTTGTAAATTTTATATGTATTTTCCATTTTTCGATATCTGACGAACCGCGCGGTTTACAACCATGGTTGACAGCTTGTTTGAAACCAGGCAACAGAGGCTACGCATTGAAGCATCACATTCCTCTCTCTGACGCCATCCTGAGGGTCAGCCTTGAAAATTGAGAGAGAGAGAGATTTTTTTGGGGGTAAAGCTTGTTTATTTAAACTTATTAAAAAACCTCAGATATGTCATGGGGTGTCGATCAAGGGTGGAATCGCCCACTTGTAAACTGGAACGGCCCAGATTCAAGACCTGGTGGGGTCACGGTGAGAATTTGAAAAGTGAAGGTCAATTCTGTAAAATATGGCCCCACCTCGTAAGGGTTAAAACTATGTTGCTCAATTGCGGCCATATATGTTGGGATCATATATTCAAAGATGTCTTCGGAAGCGTTACTCGTTATTACTACATTCGTCTCCTCCTATCCTAGTGGAAATGAATTTTTGCACTCGTTCATATGGTATCGGAGGCTCAGATTTTGAAAGTCCCACTGCATATTTCAAGAAAGACAAGACAGATGACGGTTGCACGCAATTGAGCTAAATTTGTTGGTGCCGCAAGGGGTCCGTGCAATGGCGTAGCGGCCACTTGGCGCTTATGGCTCTGCTCCATGGCGGAGAAGAGATTGAAACTATTTCAAAATTTGGGCGGCATTTTCAGCGAAAGCCATGGGCGGCAGCATATGCTCCTACGCCAATGGGTNCGTGACGGGCCAAAAGGAGTCCACGACGAAAAAAGGTTGAGAACCACTGATCTAGATTACATTCTTTTACATTCTTGCTTGCTTCCGTGTTTTCACGCTCAATAATCTTTGGACTTGGGCTTGATTCGTTCCAAAAATCCCAATCCAAGTAATGAGCATTCCTATCGTAATACCGAGAAAGGTGTAGCGCATCCGTGCATCCGCGTTGTAGCTGTTAAACATGGAAACAGTATAATCACTGGGGCAAGGTTCTGCCACTATTGTAACTTTTTTTCAGAGCTTCGGGCAGTTTCCTAAATCCTCGTGATTCACATTTTCTACACTTTCATGTAACTTTTTACTGCAACTTTCATCAAGTATAGACTTTANNTAAAATGTTANGTAAAGGAATAATTTCATGAACATGCTATAAACTATTATTCTATGATTCCATTGTCTTTCATTTACATCACAAGAGCTATATGTGGTGGATTGGTTGCATCTCAATGTTATCTATGACGNAACAGATGACTTGCAAGCTAGAATTTCAACCACCACCACGACAGTGCCCGAACTAAATTGGAAGTGGATGCATGACTTGGCTTTTGGTCAAGCCCGCATAAACGGAATCACGTTGTGTATAGTCTTCCGAGNTCAAGTTTTGTNGAGATAGCATAGTTTGTTAAGCTTAGGGTTGCCATATTTTGCGTTTCAAATTCCGGACTCTGTTTAACGCCNACTAGNGAGGTTTACAATGAGGTATGAACACATTTCGTCAGTAAATATGACGTCACACTAGCAAAACGTCACCTGTCAATTGTATACAGAGGCGGAATGGAACAAAGGCTCTGAATTGGGCCATCTCTAATGCGAGCTTTTGTGATTGCTTGGATCCGTAACANATTTCTTGGCGGGCCGAATGAAATCGTCTGGCNGACCGTATGCNGCTCGCTGGTGGTATGCTTGACATCCCTGATATACTGTTAGCCGNGTTCAGTATGTNCGGCTTTCTGGTTGTGTGTTGTAACCACGTCCGAAACAACATTATTTCAGCCCCCTTCCGCCCAACACATCACTGATCTTNGGCTACCATGGGGTAGTCGATGCAACTTCTTTGGGGCTATGAATCTGGTTGTAAATTTTGTGAATTTATTCTGCAAATAATATTGGTTCTTCCATATATAACTATAAAATGCACCATCAGATTGCATATCCGGTGGCTTCCAACGTTTTATGGTCGCGACCNTATTTCCAATTTGAAATTTTTCGTGGTCCAGCTCAAAAATGNACAGGACGATTACTAAAAAAGTTCAGCGTGCCCAGACCTAATCACGGCCTATTTTGAAAGCTGATAACGACTAACATCTTTGCAATCCCCTGAATAAAGGCAAACGACTTCCAGGTTTAGAACAACTGTTCTTGGCTAAAGCANGGGCGTCAAACATACGGCCCGCGGGCCGAATCCGGTGAAATTGAAACACAATTTCGACATGGGAAAANTGTACACTGAGTTTTATGGGAACAAAGACCAAAAGGNAGCCTATTTATTCACAGAAACGAAAACGCCAATGCGGAATCNTTGTATACAGTTTACTTAGAGGATATATATTCGTTACAAAAATATAATTCAAATATATGTGGTCGCACGGCTGTGTCACTTCCGACTCAAAAGGTTACCGGACTTCAGCGAAACCCGAATCGGTATTTAATAATCCGGTTCAATCTCTTGTATTTAACACAACGCATATACGCAGGGATAACGCCAGATTACGACTAAAGTANTANGAGCACAGTATGCCACTTTCGTCTTNATCACCACTGTTTTAGCGGATCATGATTGTATTCAACCGACCAAGACCAATACCATCGTTCTCAGATATTGGTGTTGCGACTTGTTAGAAGAAAACCCCCATGATCCGCGATACAATGAAATACACTATTATATATGTATGCTTGGTACTAAAGTATTCAAGAGAAAATCAAGGGCACGAGGATACATTTTGGAATCAGTTGACTCATCCGGCCCACAATCGATTTAAAGGTTTGAAGCCGGCCCGCAACACAATTTGAGTTTGAAACCCATGGACTAAAGCATCCAAACGTCCTTTGCCAATTCTACGACTATACCGTTATCTTATAATTGCGATTACAATCAGACTTATTTCAGTAACTGATGGTGATTTTTATTAATTTTCGATTGCATATTTTGCGAGGGCGGTTCCTGGTTCCCATATTAATATCAATATACGTTGCACTAAATTGCACGAAGCGAGAAGAAAAACTTAGTAGTAGTATTAATCTGTTTAAAACTAATCTTGTGATTTCATGAATTTATCTAGGATGCTGTTGCTGAAGTGATTACGAAAATATGAATTATCTTTTTCCCATGACCCTGGAATCCCCCAAAATCCGCTTCGAATTTTGCATTGAGATGAAGTTTGGCATTATGACACAACAATGCTGTCTGGCTCTTACTCCTGAGTTCCAGTCTCGTTTTGCCAGACAGTATATAGCATTGTTGTTTCACAATGCCAAACACATCACAATGAAAAATTCGAGGAGGATTTTGGAGGGTTCTAGGGCCATGAGAAAAAGATAATTTTCGTAATCAGTACAGCAATAAATTTCAATTGGTACCAGTTTTATCAAATTTACCACTTGGCAAGCCGGTCAAAAATGGCCGTAAAATTGCCTTCAGTCAAATGGAGAGTGTGGCGTACCCCAATCGCAGTGAGCTGCTTATTATCTCTGTGTCCACACCATTTAGGATACTATGATGATATAATAATGTAATATTCATATTTCATGAATAATCAGCGCATTTCACGTTTCTTGAAAAAGTAAAAAGTATTTGTTCTCTTTTACAAAGAAATCGAATAAATATGTGAAATAATCGATTACGATTACGATTACTTCGTTTTTTTGGAATGTAACTTGGAAAATGCAGTAATCGTCGATTATATGATGATCGAGACCCTGCTTATATGGTATACCTGAACTTGAATTATTTCTCACTTATCCATTTTCATATATATCATATTCAGTTATATATGTATACATTATCATGGAATGTACATACTTGGCGCTCGTCCGTCCGGATGCGGAAGCGATTTCAATGACTTCACCGAATCCCCCTTGTAGAGCACTTCCACGGATTATTACCGATAACATTCCAATTATCATAATAGATCCTTGAAATACATCCGTCCATATTACTCCTCGAAGTCCACCCTGTGTGTGCATTATTGCAGTTGAAATTAGCAATATACATATTCGTCTATCCATTTGTGGATTGGGGATCTTTTGTGCATGCAATGTGATTTTTATGATATGGGTAACTACATAGCAGTGTTGGAATCAAGTCACGTCCTTCGACTAACGAGTCATATCGAGTCATTGCACATTTTGACTCGATTCAAGACAAGTTAAGTCAAGTCAGGTCAAGTCAAGTTACGAGTTAAGTCACAAATTTTACTACTTTTGCTACTGTATTTGGGAAACCGATTCACGCGTGTGTTAGGTATATATTTGTCCTCGATATGCGTAGAAGTATTTTATGATTTATATGAATTACATATTTTCTTAGCTTATATTTAATGTACCATGGTTATGATGCTGTCACCTGTCAATTTGCCTGTGTCGGAGGTATAAAATAAAAGTACAATCAGCAAATTTATGAACAGATCGATCCTCACAGATTCGAATTTACATCCGCTCTTAAGAATCGACACAGCCGCCTTCATCCCAAATTTTACCAAAATTGGTTATCGGGGATGACCCCTATTACCAGCTTTAAAAAATCTTGGTAATATTTCTGACGCGTGCTTTAGCTAATATTGTGCGGCCTACGAATGGGTTCACATGCTGAATGAGGGCTGCAAGCCGAAAGGTTTGCCCACCCTGGCCAACAACAAAGTAATTTTCTGATCACTTCGTTTGCGGCCTATTTATTTGTGACAAACCGATTGAGGCTCAGTGAAATCTGGCTGCGCAATTGTTGAATGAATGAATGAATGGTTGCTCACGCAGGTCAGCGTGTGAAGAAATATACCTACTGGTACGGCTCGGCTTGACTCGAGCCGCTACAACACTCCTGGATAGGCTGCTGATTATGTGCAGATATATGTCCTTCGCGCAATAACAGCTGGGAAGTTACTTCTATACTTCTATCTTGAATACACGGGATCGCACCCAGGTTGATGTTAAGATAGGTTTTAGTTGCACCGTTGGGCGACAGATAAATTTTTTCTTTCGATATGACCCGGTTTGAGCTTCGACCGTTGGTAATAGCAAGTCCATATTTTATAAATGTTGGAAGCTGTTCCTCACTGATATAAAACTCATTCAATTAATATTAACGACACTATTAATAATACAATTCGAAGCGGTTATCAACATATTCTTCACCTACCAATGCAGTGTAGATCACGCATATGAGTCCAGTAGTAAGCATCGCTGACACAAGATCGATATTTGTTGCTGTAACACGAGATATATACAAGAATGACAGTGGCAAACACGATTATTGTTGACTTTGATCAGACAATAGATTATGACTAACTTTTGGGCGCTGAATTAAAAAATTACTTCCGCATTTCTCTATCACGCCAAGTTTTTTGTGTAGGCACCCACCCCAATGTCTCATATCCCACATAAAGTACTACTTTTAATATTTTATGTTTATTATATAAAACGTTTCAAAAACCCGAAGCAGTCGAAAAGTAATCAATAGACTAAATGAACATTTGTACTGCTTTATTGGGTTGATTTAAACTGATATTGCTTCTGCAGGACAAATAAAGTGCGAGATTCAGGGTCCAAATTTATGCTATTAACTCATAATTCTATGGGTTGTCTCATTTGATCTCGAGCAATAGTCAGCTAACATATGTAAGCTCTAATCTATTCTGTTATGTTACCCCCCATCATCTTCAGATATTGGGGATGCTTTCTCTTTGCTCATCGCGGACTATGCCAAGGTTTCCAGGGAAATTATTTACATATTTTAGCTTGTTTGAATGTCTGCTGTCCGACATAAACATATGGCAGTGGCACATGTGTATCAGGGTTACATGTGCAGTGCATTCTTATTGTCTGACCACTCGAAGAAAACACAATATTTCATAGCTGTCACATATGATCCAATCCCAATCGTGCTTGTGATATTGTAACAATTCAATATTTTTGTATTATTCTCAATTTCCTGTATTATTCACGAATACTAATTGAGTGTGCAATTGTTATTGCACCTAAGACGTTTCTATTTTGGAGAATGTCACATTTTAGGATCCTTTTTGAGCTACCAATAGACATTTGTCATTCACTTGAGTTGTAAATTGGGATTCGTATCTCATCCAGCAACCTATGGTAACAGTAGGCCTATCATGCCAATGCCAGTATCGCTGCAATACACAAATCTACCAGAAGTAGCCCTGCGATGAAAACGCCTTTTATCATGATCGAAAGTGAGATATCTTCGCTCTCTTGCCAAGTAATCTTTTCTCGATTCGCAAGGATGCTAAAAGTTCCGAATATTTCTCTTCAAAGTCCCAAAGCCTATGTCAGATCATTTAACTTGTGTTAATGGACTACACTACGTTCTGAATCATCCTCGATTTCAGAAACTTCATTGTCAGGCCTGCCATCCCTAAGATCTTCATCTTGATCCAAATTTTCCAGCTAATATAGGTGTTTCTAGTTACACTGGATAAGCTGAATGGGGCATTGTTCCTGTAGCTTATACGAAACGTGTAATTGTGTAATTGTCTTGCCATATCCTACAGTTGCATAAATTATATATGTCTGAAACATCCTCTAATCTAAACAAAAATGGGTGAAAGCATCGGCCTAGATCGATACCAGTATAGCCTACCTTTTTCCTAGTGATTCAATTGACCTCTTGTCTATATAACTTATTATATAATAAAATTGTGGATTTCTGTATGGTATGGAAAAGTAATATAGCTAAATTCGTGGAAATTTGCATATTTTGGGCATATGTCGTACAGCAAAAACTGGACGTGATAGAGGAAAACCAGCGGCATTTTTGGAAACAGCATACGAAAATTAGCCTATATCAAGTGCAAAATCAAAGTCAACAAACTTTTCGTTCAAAATTGTTCCCCAGTTTTATACATCAGACCAGTGCTTTTCAACCTGTGTGACGGATCGCAGTTGTGCGAATGAAAGAAATTGCAGTGCGAATGACGAAGGTGGTGAGAATGGTGCGAATTAAAATCTGGATTGAGTATGCGAATGAAAATCGTGAATATATTGTTAATTTTTCTGACGTGGATAAATTCAAATAAACCTAACAGGAGATTCAAGGGCGGTGTAACTTTTATACTTGCTACGCAATAGTAAAAAACTTGTTTGACTTACGACGCACCACCAATCGTAGCTCTCACAAGCCGTAGTGAATTATTGGTTTCGCACTATAATTATTACATAGCCAAAAGCCAGGATTGCAAGCTCGATTGTGTAGCGGCAGACATATAGTATATCAGCCCGTCTGAGCCTGCGACAGGCTGAAAAAATGGAGTCAAGTTGACTTTCTGCTTTCATTAGCTAAACTATCATCATATTTTCGTAATAACTGTTCGATTAGCACGAGACACGAGGATAGTATAGTACCATCATTACAGACTCACATTTATAAGTTACTGCAACGGAAATTTTTACCCCTTCTAGGGTTATTTTAGTATGTACATTGTACAGCAAAGGGTATATTTTCGGGTCGACACCGTGCCAGAGTTATCCCTTGATATGCATGTAATATTTGTTGAATTTATTGCAGAAAATCCTGCAATAGTTTTACATATCCAAGGCCACTGTGTTGGGTACTGTAGCCAATAAGCGAGAAAAGCAGAAAATATGACTTTATCATGAGAATTCATGATGGCATTTGTCCGACTGTTTTTTTTTTCTGGAAAACTTGGTCGAAGACCGTTGGAGTGAACTAGTGTAGGGGTGTGCAACGAGCGAGTTCAGGTATATGAGACACATTTATTTCGAGGCCAACCCCTTCTGCACTAATGCGCATGAAGACGTAAAGTTTTGGCCAACAAACCGCTCATAACATACGGTGTCAAAAACATAAATGGCGACAAAACCTTGGCCAAAAAATGACCTATGCTGGATGGCCAAACCTGTCGATATGTCGAATCCGACAACGCGTTACCTCTCTTGAAGCGTGCCGCAATTGATGTGTGGTATAAATTGCCCTCGCAACAATTATCGGTTAATTTTTGCGAATGAAATTTATTTTACAACAAAAGTGCGAATGGAGCTCAAAAAGGTTGAAAAGCACTGCATCAGACGCTTTGGACTCTTCAAGAACTAATCCCGCAAAGCTCTGAATCACTCACCCCCGCTGAGAAATACCGCAGGTCCGTAAATATTGACGCCCATAAACAAAAGGTTTGTGATTAGGTAGATACTTGTCGTAAGTAGTCGAATAGACTTGTGAAATCTCATATCCAGATACTAAAAAAACAAAGCAATCACATTGTGTACCTCAATAACATTTTGAGATATATAAAGGAAATGTTCAACAACATTTACTTAAGAAAAAAAATAATGAGACAAGTGACACAGATATAAATAACGCGTCTAATCAATCTACGTCACGCTCTTTACTCCTACTATTTTATGATTTATTCTCATCTGTCTAATAGTTGCCGGGTCCACAATCTCATGAAGAATTGGTAACGACGATTGTTAAACTTAATCAAAAAAGTGTACTAAAAATCATTGGTGTTCTACTAGACTCAATGAAGACAATCAGATGATAACCACTAAATCAAATATCATTTTTTAAAGAAAGAGAGTGGTAACATTTAATAGGAAGAATATTTTTAATGATTTCATCAATCGAAAGGGAGATTCATCGAGAATTCCATGGTAATACCTGATCCAAAATCACTACATAAAACTGTCTGAAGGATAATGTGTCTCCGCCGAAAGTAGGAAATAGTGTCTGTGAAGAGTAATTCATATGCGCGACGAAAATAGTAGCGCAGAAAAGAAAATATTAGGATTTCATTTTATCACAATGCATTCCGAAGAATGCAGCGGGAAGCTTCGTTTTGATTTCGCGAAATCTATATTGTTGCCACAAGCGCTTCGGATAAATCATTACCTGTATTTTAACTAGTTTTCAGTTTATTTCCTCTTCGTCGTCGCCAATTTCTGAGTATTTTAAATGCGAATTATATCATCATCATTGTAACGAGGCTATTTCAAGGGAGTTGGCTAATTTCCAGCTATTCAGTGTCATAAAGAATTTTCAATAATTAGGGATTTTTATATTCTAAACCAGTGGTCACCAACTCAGAACGGGCCGTGGGCCACTTTTTATAATTCGTAGAGGCCGCGGACCGCATAACTTCAATATCGAGATAAAAATAGGCAACGTAGTTTAACAACCACGTTTTGATAACTCTACGTCAGTACAACGTTGTACTTGGCGACGGGATTTACCACAGAAAAAATAGTATTTCATTGAAGAAATACAAGTAAAACAAAAAATATCTTGATCATAACTTTTATACTATTTTGAACTATGAGCTGCGCACAATACCTTAAAACAATCTTCCGCAACTAAAGCAGGGGTGTCCAACCTTTTTGCTATTCAAGACTGCATTTTGATTAGGCTACCTATGTAGCCTACAGCCGCTTTCCAGTGCATTGTCGTAATAAACTATCTGGAGGTCAAATACCCACGCTAACCTGTCCATTGCTATTGAACTCCGGCCTAATTTATTCACTTATATCGGCTTCTCACGGAAATCGTGAGTAGTCATGTTATGAAGCGTCACAGGGATCCGGTTTGTAGTCGCGGGTAGCGCGAAAAGTTTTTCATATTCATGAGTGAATTTCGTCACATATTACTGTCAAATATTAATCTTTTCTCAGCTCACATGGTCAGATTCACCTGTAGAGTTTATGCGGGGGTGTCGTCGAAAATTTGGGGAAGTTATTAATTCTGTGCTGCATCTTTGGGTGGGCCAATTGTTATGAGTCCCCTATGTTACATGCTGTTATTTCCTGACCTCCCATCAGGATAGTGGGTATAGTGGGAAGACATTGGATTCACCCAATCATAGACCTACCAGTAGGGTTGCATTTAAAACAAATGGTGTTTGAAACAAATGCCTTTAAAAAAATGGTGTTTTTTTTGGTTGCAAAATTATGCCATAATTGTGTAAATACTTTCCAAAAACATGTTGTAGGAGCCTATGGACAATTACCACCCGATATTGCCGTCGTATACGATATGGGATGGTTGGAAGTGTTGGAACCCCCAAAATATTTTAAATTGTCAATGTCAATCGACTATGGCGTCACAACTGAATATTTGTGACGTCATGGCTTAAAAAAGACTAAAATCATGTTTTAAACAAGGGCATTGTTTTAAACATATTTGTTTTAAATTGACTTTTTTTTCTTAAATGCAACCCTACCTACCAGAAACAAATTTCCTCCGTGATGAGGAGATCACGATTACAAATTGGTATTTGTTTTTGTGGTGAATCATTTTCCTTTGCTGTTCGTATCTATATTGTGGGGCTCAGATTACAAAAGACACACTATAATAAGATCGACAATCAACACGCGTTGAACTGCGCCTCGCGCGAAGAAAATTTTACGAATAATTCGAACCTGTCATTATTTAGGGAGTCGATTCGCAAATTAAATTTGCATATTGACGGCCTCTAATATATCCTAATACATCCTTCCACTGCCGCAGATTGGCCACCCCTGACTAAAGAATCGAGATCGGGGTTAGCAAGACACGGTACTCGCTGGAAAACTATTTCATCGTGAAGCTTTGTCTTTTGGGGAGCCCGAAGTCATTTTCTAAGCGTCTCGGTCTTGGTCTTGGTAGGCCATTGCAGGTCTAGGTAATAAGCCCCAGCCCTATCAGCAAATTATTCCTCCATGGAATGATATTACCATCGCCGAAGCCGTATCAGCTAGTGATGATTAGTGATATTGGGCACAGGAGAATAGCTTACTTTGAACAACAACAATATGTTTAAACTTGAATCAATTTCAGCATTCCAAAATGCTATACTAAGCGTTCTTCCGAAATTTCCAATTAGGTCGCGGGCCGCGTGTTGGTGACCCCTGTTCTAAACGCTTTAATGTGCCCTTTTAATGATGGAAACGCGCGGGAAAAGCCCCATTATCCCTGAAGGCGTGCATGTTATATAATATTGGGTACCGGTCAAGAGACGAAATCCGCCACCGACATTTCAATTGGCTCAGACTCATCTTCTACTGGTTGAAGTTGAGCAAAATTTGGTGTACAGCGTTTTGTTAGGCAAAGAAACAACTTGATCAGTGAGTCCGCGGAATCGAGAAATAAGTGTTTCTGAACCACCATAGTATGTATCGATGAGGAAACCAAAAAGAGCATCCGACAAGTATGAAATCAGCAAAGCCGAGATTTCAACCTGTTTTCATTCGTGTCGTGCCAGTGCTCATTTCCTTCGAATGACCCCTCCAAACATTGTCAAATATTATCAGTAAATTGTTACCTCATATGCACTTGAAATTTTCAAGGCAAATAATATCGGAACGAAAAGGTAGGATACGACGAAGAATGCCAACACCATGCTGAGAAGCGACCTGCAAATATATGTCATAATTTTGACATTCACATAAAGTCAAGAGCCCAGCTCACTATTACGACAAAATATTGCACAATGATCATAGACGACAATTTCATGTTATATGTGCGTCAAACAATATTTTTCGTAATCTTGATGCCGGTTGCGGCTGTTTTTGGTACTCTTTCAACTCATATTATTTCGTTGGTCAAATTGCTAATCGCAAGGTTGCGGTGACTTTTGATTTTTATGTAATTCACTTTCCACAGAATTGGTGTCTGATTCCTTTCAAATATATGCCAATACCCTTGATTCCAGGCAATTATGAAGATCAAGACATGTAAAAAAAGTGTTACCTCTCGTCCATATATACTGCCATGAGCAACAATTGTTCGTCATAGCTAAATGATGTAGAATTTCCCACCGTAAATACTATATTTTTAAATCCTAAATCATCCACTCCAATAACTGTCCTTCCACGGGTCGCCAAAAAATCTTTTTTTCATCTTGCAATGTTTCCTTTGTTTTGTTGTATGCGCAAACATTTTTTATTCAGTGACACCGGATAATCAGATTACAAGTGAAAAAGGACAACTCTAAATATGATGTGGTCTCAAATTGAAGATAAAGTTGGAAAGAAACTTTGACCGTCACCGTATTCGAACTTCAGACAGTCACCGCATTGGAACTGTGACTAAAAGATTGTTTTCGAATATGCACTGTAACAGTGAGATCTCGGTGGTGTTGAGGCTGCTCGAAGTTTCACGCCGTTGCTTCTTAACCTTTAGCGAAATTTCTAGATATCCTTGACCGGCTTTGCACACTAGAAATAATGAAACTTCGAACTACATAGAACTTTCGAGTGGATTTTGACGGATGTTGTAAATTTCACGATTTAATGCATTCAATGAGGCCAAATGTCAATACACAGATCTACAAACGGCATCAGAAATAATTGCTTATTACGGGGACAGTTACTTGCAATATTTTAAATACGCTTTTGTGCAATTCTTATCACAGGGTGCCGTTTTATTGGTGCAACAAATCAATGTCCTATTGGTTCGGATTTGGTATTTTAGCACGTTCTGTAAATTTTTGTGCAGGTTCCAGATATGTTTTAACCCCATCCCATTATGGGTTCTTGCTGACGTAAATTACAAACCTCATCAGCCTGGAGTGGCGTAATGCTATCCCGCGACTAATCATCAGTCTGCATAATTTTAGACTATCGGTCTTTCGGCAAGGCAAGTGGACATTCTATAAGAAAACATGCACGGCCCATCATCGACTTCCTGTTACTCTTATAAAAAACGACCTTACAATCTGGTCAATAATATCCACACTGCTTTGGTTTTAATATAAAATATACCCCTCTCTGGTTTCCTGTTCTTGTTGTTTCTGAAGGAAACAGTTAGGCCAGGGTTTCTTAAAGTATAGGTCGCGAATTGTATGAACTTGGGTCGCGACCGACCCAGAGCAATTGCCAAATAGCCTACCTTGCCGCAATGAAAAACTTTTGTGCTTCGCGCGATCACCTGTGCGTTGTTTTTTCATATAGGCCAGTGGTTCCCAACCTTTTTCCATCCACGTACCACTTCGAGGTTTTATGCGGTGCTCGCGTACCACCTACATAAGTCACGCGCGCCGTAGGCGGTCAAAAAATGTTTTCACCATATATGACGTCATAATCACTTATTTGATCCATGTGGCGTCTGATAACTATAGGGCGATTTTTTTTACCTAAAAAACGGAGAAGTTTGACCTAAAAACACTCAATTTTGACCAAATTTTGACAACACGTATGTAAACTAGTTGTTTTCGCACATATTGATAAAATTGTACTACTTATATTCATTTTTTGACTGTCTGTCCTTACGAAGTAGTTTGGCATGAAAAAGCGTTTTTGACTTAAAAACTGACAAATTTTTACATGAAAGAACTATAGTTTAACGATATCTGGTCCTGAATTCCAGTATGTTACACCACGTATTCCGGTATAGTTGATTAAAATTTGTTGTGGTACAATGAAAAATACTTTCCTACATTCTTGGGTACACTCTAAATCGAAAGCATCGATTTAGACACAAAATTGTGCATTCAAATATGCAATATGGGACAATCACATAAAGTCGACTCAAATCTTTCGCCGCAGTGGTGTCATAATATGTGCAAGCCCACACTTCATGAGATAAAGTTACGAAATATGTGCTTCTGCTTGCATCTTATCATCTGTCTCCGGCTTTGATCACTATGAAAGAGTTTACGTATGCATTTTAATAGTCCGGTAAGTCGCCGCACGAGTTGTGAGATCAGTAAGATTGAGAGGGATTGTGAGGTCGACGCTGGAAACGCTGCTGGAATTTATCGTAATGTCACTGGTAAATGACCAGATCATCCAAGGTAAGGTACGGTACACTCGTGTGCCGATCATGACGTCATCGGTAAACCAATGACCCTGGGGTCCGTTTGCTCCCGCTGGGTTATTTGCAGGGGAGGAATTAAGCTGCAAGATATAGANTCTCAAATGATGCAGCATTTCTATAATAGATGTTGAACGGTATTANCGACTCTAGTGNGAGTAATGCGTGCTTTTAGCCCCGTTTACATATAGCTCAGAAGCAATGTTCCCTCTAATTTTGACGAGTCTGCAGCAAGCGCTCACCTACTCACTGCGCGGTCCCTTGGACAACAGTGCGTAACCACTAAAAAAAGGTCATCTCTTCGGATTTTTTGTGCGCAACTTATATTTTATGTGAGCAGAGACCGTGTCAGCTCAAAGCAATTGCACACGTGCGTACCTAAGAGGGCACATTGCTCAGGAGCCATGAAGTGGACTGCTGTTTCATCAATGTCGCTCCATTATTTTAGTGTGTCGCTTTCTTGCATTTACTAGGTTTTGTGAACGTTTCTCTTCTCATTTTATTTACCTACCAAACTGGCAGANGAAATTGATCATTTCAACCCAATTATATATATCATTGTTACAACCACATGATTGTCTGACTTGACTATGACTTCCATTATATTGC